>NDXB01015405.1:8765-61011 GCA_002631895.1 Agapornis roseicollis | reverse complement strand
GACAGAGCACTGTTGTCCGTTGCCCAGGGGGGTTGTGGAATCTCCTACGTTGGAGATATTCAAGGCCTGCCTGGACAAGTTCCTGTGTGATGTACTCTAGGTTACCCTGCTCTCGCAGGGTGATTGGACTAGATGATCTTTCGAGGTCCCTTCCAACCCTTAGGATTCTGTGATATGATTTGACCATGTAGTTTTTCTGAGCCAAAAACACATTTTCAATGGGTTCAGAAAATGACACAGGAGAAGGGTCACAAATATATATCCAAGAAGTTAAGAACAGAATTAAAAGTGAGTTTATTTGCAGAAAGGGAGATTAGGGTGATTTGGGATAAATACTAGGCGAGTTTTGCAGCTCAAGGTACAGAAAGGGTACAGAAATGCAAAAATTATCTACATGTTTGCTGAATCTCATTCAGCTCCAGCTACTTTTAATGAGGTGTAAAAGACCCATAGGAAGTTCCACAGTTTCAGCTGAACAGAAATTTAGGCTAATAAATGGCCCTTTCTTTCCCAGAGAGAACTAAGGAATGAAACATGACTGTGTAGTCTTTGCACTGCCACATGCTAATAATCTCGTGGTTAAATGTAAACTCAAATGCCAAAGTTGGTTTAATCAGAATATAGCCAATAAAAAAATAAATGTTGTCATAATGGAAGGGTGTGTTCTGCGTTTCAAGAAATGTGTCACATTTGGAACTCATATTCCCAAATTTGGCATTCCTACACTTGTGTTTTTTTACTGGAAATGAAAACAAATAAATAAAGTTAAAATTCATTACTATTTTTTAAACAGTGTATTCAATAGCATTTTAATTCGCCTGAAAACATCCTGTCTGTCACTCAGCTTCATACTTGATACATTACATCTCACGCTTTTCTTTTTTACGGCTCACGTTTCAGATCTGGAGCTCAAACACAGTTTATCACTACCTCTTACAATGATGCTGGGTCATGTCCAGAAGTTTCCAAAGCCAGATCAGCTATAAGGCATAGTTCCAAATCTGAATTTCCTAGAAGCCTGATATAATCTGAGCCAGCAACCGACATAGACATGTTACTTTTTTTTTTGACTCACTTGGAGGAAAATAGTGTGGCACTAAAAGCTACTCTATATCCTGTTATAACTATTTGAAATACGTTTTGATATACATTGATCCTGATTTTAAGACATCTGTAACTCAAACCCTTGAATAACTTCAGTCTTCTCACTGCTGTTCTGAAATTCATCAAAATCCTCTGAAATTTGAACTACAAAGTTACACCTATTTTTCCTTCACTTTATGCTCCCTGCATTCCTCCTTTCATATATTAGATATTTTTATTCTTTGTAATATAATTCTTTTTCTCACTGCCTTTTTGAACTTTGAAAACTATCTGGAAGAGAATAATGCCACTGTACCGGTAAAAGCTGCCTCTCCAGTATTAAAAGTAAAATGTAATTAAATGTATTCAGACTATATACAATTCTTATTAGATGGATAAACTGGAGTAGCTCCTGTCATTTTCTCTCAGCAGTCTGCCAGCATTTAATGTGCTTTTGCATCTGTAGCGGTTGTGTTTCATGGTAATTTATGACCAAAGAAATTGAATTCTGTAGAATGTGAAAGGATAGTAACACTGTCAGGAAAGTGGTGTGAAGAAATAGATATTCATTTACTTGTCTTGTCCTAGGACTTAATGTTACTGTTCTTGCTGATTTTACTGAACTTGAGAATGGAAGGCAGACTTCCACTGGTTTGTAGGTGCCCAAGGAGTGCTCTAGTCAGATTTGTGAGATCTCTGGACTTGCATTGTTCATCTAAGCTTAAATAGATGTAAAATACCAAAGTTAATCGAGCATTTGGAAGAAATGTTTTGAAAGTCCTCTCTGGATTTCAGGATGCTGACTTTGGTCCCTCAGGCATTCTCAAATCTAACATTTTAGTGATAATTATCACATTAAGTGCAACAGTACACGGACTGGCTTTCAGGTGCTAAGAGTGAGTTAGAATCGGTCAAAAGCATTTGTTGAGTGGATTTTACTGGAAGATATACGCTTGTCAAATCTGACAAATGTTCTCTAGTAGCTTGTTGATGCAATGATAAACACTTTGAAAGAAAAGCACTGTAATGAGTCATTTTTGGTTTCATTGTTTCAATAACACTGAAGTGTTTTGTTTCAAGTTTATAATTTGCTTTTATATTGTTTCTCTGTTATGCCATGCTTTTTGCCTCAGCAACAAAATGACAATTTCCAGTGTTGCCAAATATTCTTCTTTTTTTCCTCAGAATTTACTTTTCAGAAAAATTAAATTCAATCTCGAGGTTTTGTATTAATTTTGAATGGGAAGGACACTTGAACTACATGAAATTTCCCACAGAGCAGAAACTATTTCTGTTCTTCAGTCCAAGAGCCTGTGAAGAATTAAACTAGAAAAATAAATAAATAAATATACTATTGTATCTGATTTTTAGCAGAAAAAAACACCTGGAACCTCATAAATAACAGAGAACTTAATGTCACTTTTTTTGTTTCACGCTGCTTTAACAGAAAGCTCTGATGACAGGTTTCGTAAAACTCCCCAAAAAAAGATGTTTTCTGTCTTTAAACAATGATACATTAATAAGGCATGAACACTATGCTTCACCTTGGTTCATATGTATAACCTATCCTCAACTTTATAAGACTGCACTCATTTCTTCACTGAAGAGGCATGTATGTTTCTGGGATAACTAACTTAGTGGCATGTCATCCAGGACATGGAGATCACAAGAAGGTTGCTGATATGCTCCAAGGAGTACAACTGTGACAGCTTGGACTGATGACAGACCAAAATCACACACAGTATTCAGCAGCAGACAGGCACTAATGTCTCTTGATTGCAAAGATTAGTCTGCTGTCCTGATTTTTTGGTTTTGAGATATTCACTAAGGCAAAATGAAAAAGGGAAAAACACCCCCACATTTGCTGGTTGACTTGAGCTTCAAATACTACTAGCAGAAAGTGAATATGTGACATATTTGCTAGCATCGTTAGAACTCATTTCTGTTGGCCTGTTGTCTCTCAAAACAAAAATTAACACAAAGGACTGAATTATTTTAATTACATATATATAGAAACTATATAGAAACTGGTTTGTTAATTAATACTAGAGACACATTATGAGATAGTTGGAGACTTTATGTTATATTTCTGGTTTCCTCTATGATGTCCCCTAGGATTTTGTCAAAACAACATTCTCATTACTGAGAAATTTTAAAATAAAAGAAATAAAACTAACAATTTATATTTATTGCAATGTTAAACTTGATGCATAGCAAACAAACTGCTCTGCACTTTGAAAAATATATTCACTCATATTCTGTCCCATATTTCATTTCCTTGTTTCTCCTCAGAGAATGAAATAAGGGAGGGACTGCCTGGAATATAAGTTATTTTCACTCTTCCTTTTACCCTTTCCCAATTCTTTAAAACTCAATGTATTCTCAGCTTTAGAAAAGTTAGAAAGCAGGAAAAGCACATTGAGCCATGGTTATTTTGCACTCTTTTAACAGCCCTGCTTGATGAAGCTTCGGAACATCACCAGCTGGCAAACGAAAAGAAAATAGTATTTCATCTTCCTTGAGGGTAAAAACTAGAGGGAAAATAAAAGAGGAATGACAGGTTTTCCATCAAAAATCCATAAAATAAGGAATTTCATTGTTTATTTGCATGCTAAGTACAGGAAACAGCAGCAAAATTTCAGCATTTCCCACAAGATCTAGGTTGATTCTGTCTTGTTTTTTCCACACCTAGGGGAGAAGGGCAGGTTTTTAGACTGTTCCTTCCAGCTGCACTCCCAGAAGGTGCTAGAACCACAGATCTGCAGGGGCAGCTGGATCTGGGTGCTCTGGGAGGAATGCTGCAGCACGGGAAGAGCCCCACACTCTGTCAAGAGACAGCTCACCTTGCAGTGGGACTGTGAGATTCTTGATGGGTTTTCTTGGGTTGGTACACTAATGTTTTTTAAATAGATCCAAGTAATGAACCCCTGCCAGTAGGAATCACTTTCCTGGTCAAAGAAGGCAATTCCTTTTCCATCATCTACATAGTTGTGTTAATGGAGAAGTGACAATGGAAAAAAACAAATTTGGATGTGGAGTTTAGTGCTGGGCAGTCTCTGCATAGCTAATCATGGGTTAAAGGTTCATTTCAAAGCCATCCCTGCCCAGCTCCTCAGATGAGTTCCTTGGTTCATGCCAGCAGGCTAGTTTACCTCAGGCTCCATCAATGTGCATGTACTTCAGCTTGCCTTCACACAGCCCCAAGCCTTGTTTCACAATGTATTGCTTAGTAGCACTGTGTGTGATCACCTGGCATACCCCACAGTTATCCCCTGCTGTGATATTGCTGAAGTGTGCTAAAGTGGGTCACTCCCAGTAGCACAGGCAGAAAAGGGGCATGTTGTGATGCTCTGAATTTATACCAATCTCAGGCTGTTCTTCACCTTTGTTAGAGTTACAGCCCTATAATAAAGCTGGGAATGTACAGATAAGGTATTGGTATCCCTCTAGAGAGGGTCCAGAGAAGAACCACAGGGTTTATCAGAGGACTGGGAAGTCTCACAAAGAAAGGCTAAGAGAACTGCTTTGTTCAGCCTTGAGAAAAGAAGGCTCAGGGAAGACCTTAACACCATGTTCTAGTAGTTAAAGGGTGGTTACAAAGAAGATGGAGACTCCCTTTTTACAAGGAGTCACATGGAAAAGAGGAGGGGTGATGGACACAAGCTCTTCCTGGGGAGATTCTGATTGGACACAAAAGGAACATTTTTCACAATGAGAAAAATCAGCCATTGGAATAATTTCCTCAGGGAATGGTGGGTTCCCCAGCATTGGGTACTTCTAAGGTTCAGATGTACATGGTGCTCAGACATCCAGTCTAGGTGATGTTTGGCCAAGAAAATTTGGCCCAGATAATCTCTGAGGTCCCTTCCAACCTGGTGTTCTGTGATGCTATGGTCCAATCATTCAAATCCAGACATATCCAGACTATATATCTGACCAGGAAAAAGCACGGTTATTAACCACCTGCTCCAGTGGCAGCAAATTCCTAAACTGATATTTAATGCATTTAAGCATATTGCAAAGGCTCACCTAAATCCTGTATATTTAGATCCCTAAATGATCTATAGAATAAATATTTACATACTTATATTTCCCATGAAATCCATGATAATTTTACTTTAATTTCAGACATTGTAATAGCCAATTTCAAGCCCATTGTATTAAGCAGAGGAAAACCAGGAAGATAATAAAAAGTAATCCCCTTCCTGAGGAATATTTAGTCTAAAGAAAGATTATAGATAAAAAGTAGTAGAAAGGAAGAATTGATAGATAGCAAATGGATGGATGGATGGATGGATGGATGGATGGATGGATGGGTTATCAGAATGGGCACAGAAGGGAGGTTTGTCTCTGTAACATTTCGTAGACAGAAGTGACTATGACTTCAGATCTAGGATATCTCATGATCTCACATCTTGGAAAATAATAGGATAGGACCTTATTTACTTACCAAAATTACTTGGACAAGAAGTGTGAGAGAATAAACAGAACAGAATTGAGAGATCTATACATGTGCTCTAACCCCTGTAATTCCCCTGTTTCTTAGAGAATTGTATCATGTTTGATCATTTATGATTGTAAGTCCTGTCCCACTGTTCTCATTAGGTCTGTTTTGATTCACACTGCATTCTTCTATTGCCTTGTACAACTTAATTGCAGCAGGCAGAATTTTGTTTTTTATTTCTGTAGTAATTGCTATGGTACAGGGTTAACACTTACTGGTTCTGAGGTACTGCAGTACAGTTAACTTCCTACACTCATTTGGACATAATTGCCAAGTTCAGCACAGATTCATAAATCGTTGATATTATTTCAAACAATGTTTGTGAATGATATTAACTATTCGATCCTGTAAAAATTGTTCAGTCCTACCACAGGAAAGTGCTTGATACTGTCAGAATTGCAGTAAGAATGAACTGAAGACCTATGCGACACAGATTTGTACCTGACCCTCATACATGGTCACCTTGGTACCCCCAGCTCCTGCTCTCTGCAGCATCCTGGGAATGATGCTGAGTCTGGCTGCAAACTCTGTGGGCCAAAAAGATACGCAGCTTAGGGGAGGCTGTATCCTCTCCCTAAGGTTTGAACTTCCATTTGCAGCTGTGGTTTATTGGGTGCTTTCCTGGGGAGCTTCATCTGTTTTAGTGTCTTTTAAAAGAAATTCATTGTGTTGCTCTCAAGCTGTGACACCCAGTCCAAACCAAAGCACAGTGTGTAGGAACAATTTGGAGACGGGTTTTGAAAGCCCACACCTAAACTGAGCTGACACATTCATTTGAACATGTCCTTTTTATCTTACACACTGAGATTAAACAGCAACGTGCTGACTTTTCCCAGCCCACAGGAAAGCAAGACGTTTGCATATTCTTTGTTGCAGACTTTTCTCATATGGGAATGGTCAAGATGGAGAAAAGCAGATCTCATATAGATATGGGGGTTTTTACTCTAATAAAAAAGAGTTCTACTCTGGATATTATAAATAAACATATGGGTTACAGTCTGGGGATATTGATTCAGAGAAATCTCCAGAAACTCACCAAAAGAGTTTAAGTTGACAAGCAAGTATTCCTTATTGCGGCCCTGGGAGACATGGGGGAATTGCTTCTAGCATGTCTCATTCAAGCATCAACCAGGCTGTGATTATATTGTCTTTAAACACACATATTCATTAGATTACATGCATTACATCATACTTTCAGAGAATGCCTCCTGCATGCTCACTAAAATGTGGTAGTAGGCTCTGGGACCCCTGGTGGTTATTTCTTCATCACTTTGTTTTAGGATCATTGTCACATCAGTAACGACCAGTCAGTTCTGGCAAAGCTTATCTTAGTGATTTCCTTTTCTCTATAGTTGCTAACAAAGCCTAACATCCTTGAAATTACTTATTTACAACCTTATTCTTCAATCAACCCCATTCTTCAATCCGCCCTTTTCTTCGGTCAACCCTATTCTTTAATATTTATTCACTGCCCAGTAACTCTATAGGAACTCCTCAAATTCCATTAGATTTTTTCACTATTCATTATTAAGAGTTTAATCAGTAAAGTCAATTCTATTGAACATTACTGGAGTCATCATCATTAAATTTACCCATGCCACCCTTCCATCTCATGATGATCTTGTGTCAGGAAAGGTTCTTGACTGAAGACATACCTCTGTATAAATTTAAGAGCATGTATTTGAGTTCCAGCAAGAAAAACAGACTCTACCTTTAAATGGACAATGTGTTTAATAAAGCTACCTAAATAATACTTGTTGCAGAAATAGATTTAAAATATTTCTACTCTTTTTTTCTGGCTGAGAGACTGCTTTTTATCTTGAGTGTTCAGCCTTCCCTCAAAACCATACATAGGATCGAGGTAAATAGTGTTATTTATATGTGTCAAGTCTAATGTACCTAAGTACTTTGTGAAATGGGTTGAAAGCCACTTTCAGACTTAACCACTTTTTAATACTGGTATTTTTAAAGACCACACTATTGTAAATTAAAGAGCAAAAATCTTTTTTTGTCTCAGTTTTTGAAGTGTTTTCCTTGACCACAAGATTCTTGAAGTACTGCAAACTGACAGTCAGGCTTGGCAGGTTGGATTTGCCCCTGTATAGCAAAGTGAGGCTTTAACATCTCAGGGAAATGTTTTCTCCAGCTGCAGGAAGTATATTAAAATTCTCATAACAGTTAATACCCTCACAACTCCGTTGGCAATTGCCAGAAGCTTTTATGAAGAGCTAAGCAGCCTCATTACAAATGAGCAGGTGAACTGAATGAGGCTGAATGTTTAAAGGAAGCCAGAATAATACTGATGTAAAATTGAAGCACAAAGCCCAATGGAGAGTGTTCCTAAAAAAAATTAAGCTATTATGTTTTTAAGCAATCATATGCAATAAAGAAGCTGGAATACTCTTTCATAATAAATACTATTGCTGATGCATATCTGATTCATTCTAATGGCTACTATAATTAACTGTATGGTTTGTGAGCTGTTAATTGTAAGAAAGAGTAATTGGTTAAACCAAGTTTTGTGTATTGCAATATAGTAGGCTTGTTCAATTTTCCACTTAATTTCAATTAATATGGGTTTTACATGTACAGCACTGTTGCAGTTTTTATGCCTATTATTTTTAATTAGGAAAAAGCAATACCTTGGTAGAACAGATGAGCAATGCTCTGTGCTGTTTCTAATGTTTTTTTCCGTTACAGATATTTCAAGCTACTGTCATTTAACTATCCAAAATGTTAATCACTGCTCCTGAGGTTGGCTGGAACTCGGAGTGCCAGCTCTCACATGAAACAAGGGAAAAAGGGAACTCTCAGTCCCCTTATTCGCTTACTGACATCTACACAACAATTTTCAGTTCCAACTATGTATCTTTGCTGCCCTTCCTGATGTTTTCTGTAATCCAAAATGTTTTAGTGATTAGAAGAGTGTGGTGATATTCATTACCGAAAATGTGAGCTTCTAGAGGTACTTGTTTTATGATGAGATCAATCACCAGCCAGAGATTCTTACTCATCTCCACAAAAGGTGCCTAGGCATCTTCTGGATGGACATTGTTAAGCTAGACAAGTGGCAGCCTCAGAGTCGTATATTAGTCTTCATTTCTTTCGAGAAAAAAATGGTCTGTACATCAGTCTTTTCATGGCACAAATTACTTCTCACATTGTGCTGCTCCTGCAGCTCAGATGGGCAGGTGTAATCTCCATCCTCCTCTCCTAGGGATTGCTGCTTGACTGATAAAAGGACAGTAAATGTTCTAGTAGAGATCTTTGTTTGTTCTCCTTCCAGAGTCAAGTCTTTCCAGGTGTTTGACAAATTCCCAGCACCACTGATGCAATTGCTTTATCTCTGACTCTTCACACTTCCCCAGTATTAAAGATCTGGTGGCTGGAGTGCAGCTGGCAGCTTTGCTAATGACATATGAGGCAGAAAACCTCCAGTTTTCTCTTCTTTAGCTAGACTGATGCTGCCAACAGAGTAAATCTCTGTCATTAATAACAGTGGGTTATAAAATAAAGGCCTTCAGGGTGTTGCTGAATGAATTTTTATTGTTCATTTCACAGAAGCTTAAATAGAAAATAGAAATCTAGACATTACGTTTTAAAAGCCAAACAAAATAAGGTTAACCAATAACAGTTAAACAGAGTCATTACCTAAGCCACATCATCAAACCCTTCACAGACATTTTAATACATTCATCTGCACTGCACCAATATCTTCATTTTGTAAATACAGAGGAGAAAGAAATACAGAAGTAGGAGAGCTGTTAGCACAGGAACTTTTGGTACAGTAGAGCAGTTGTTTTGTCTGCACAGGATTGCTTTCCATGTCTCTGAAACGAAAGTGTTGACTGCAAAGTCACTGCAGAACAGACCCCATATTAGCATTTACACTTCAGCAAAGGATTTCTAAGAATTTGGAGAGATTTTTGCAGGCAGGGTGAAATTCCTGGATTTCCCAAAATATTTTATAATGTCCATTATGTGTGCTTTAAAAAATAACACATAGAACAGAAATAGCTGAAAAACAACCCTTGTGAATCCACACAGACAAAAGCATCAGTTGGGTAGTAAAATATTTGAGGGGAGCCCCTTCTTTCATGCCTTTCTTTTTGTTTTTTAACATAGTCATTATGTGCACCAGTAAGAGCATCTACTATGAGCTGCTTAAGACACTTAACAGGACTTTTTCCACCACTAATAACCAACCAACCAACAAATGTCTGAAAATAAATCATTGTATTTCAGCCCCATGCACTAACCACCCAGTTTGTGATGTTCCCCATAGGCCAGATGACTCTGAGGACACAGCACGTTCAGGACTCTAAGATGGGCTTTGTAATCAATGCAATATACTCAATGGCTTATGGGCTCCACAACATGCAGATGTCGCTGTGTCCAGGCTACGTGGGCCTCTGTGATGCCATGAAGCCTATCGATGGTCGGAAGCTCTTGGAATCCCTCATGAAGACTAACTTTACCGGAGTCTCTGGGGACATGATATTGTTTGATGAGAATGGTGACTCACCAGGAAGGTAATGTTGACATTGTCAGACTGCTTAATACCAGATATGTTAACTATGTACATAGTAGACGAATGCAGACTTGACATCAGAGCTAAGATCTCATAATTTTTGTATTTCCTGATTTTCTGTACTGATTTTTTGCAAAATAACTTTTTTTAATGTGCCCTTTTTAATGATGTTTCAGGTTAAAGACATGAACTTTGAGCCATACAATCTTCCTACATGAATCTGCATTTGCATCTCTACCATTTATAGGCATTACTTCTCACTACAAACCACCAGACTTTCAACCACCACAGCATTGCTGTTTCTCTCTCTGTAGGTGCTTGAATATATGTGTTTGATTGAGCAATAAGCAATCATAACAGACATCATTCTTTGGTTAAAAAAGGTAAAACAATATCAGAAATTTTTGCATTGATTTGTCTGAGATCTTTTTTCCATCAGAATTATTGAAAATCTGCTTCCGTGTCTCTCAGATAAATCATTTCTATTTGCATAAGACTGCTATCAATTCATACTGTGCTTCAATAAACCAAACTGAATTGAAACAAAGCTTCTTTTGCTGATAATTTACATACATGTATATACATACATCTATGAAAGTTTTTCTTTTTCTATGACATATATGCCACATCCACATATATGTACATTAAAAAGAGTAATGAGGGTTTTTTATTCTGGGTTTCTGCCTATTAAACTCTCAGAAAATGAACAGCAAATGTGGTAGGAGTCAAAGTATATTTTTCCCTATATTTCAATAAGTAGATCACTGCCTCTTTCACTGCTTTTCCTCCAGTTTTGTTGAGACAGCCCTTTTTTTGTCTGTGTTATTGGGAAGTTTTTAAACATCTTTGTGACGGCACCATATAAACAGGTGGCTTGAGGGAAAATTGTTCATCCTGTACACTCATTTAAATTTTGTCTTCTCCCACTAATGTGAACTGAAAGGAAAACATTAACTTGTGAGGAAAAGACAAATACATGGGTTAGAATACTTTGATGTTTCCAAATTTTTTTCAAATTCAGAACTGATTTTTTTCCCTCATTTATTTTATTTGAAACCCTGTGAAGTCAGCATTCTCCCCAAAGCAGAGCAGGACAGCCATGTGCAAAGCTGTCTGTTTGTGTCTCTGGAGACACAAATTCCCAAACTCTTCAGACTCAGACTCTAAGGAAATGCACTGTGGGCTGGTAGGAGAATTCAGATGCAAACTGGCAGAAACCCAGGAAAATTTCAGTTGGAAATTTATTTTCAGCGCTGTTTTGGTGAGCAAGGCTGACTTCCGCTAAACCTTTCTATTTTTACAAACAGCTGAATTCTGGAGAAAAGTGCTCAGTCTGGATTTTTAAATTATTTTTAAAAAAGACTTGTTCCAGACTTCTCTTAAAGAATTCCCATTTGGTTTTAATGGTGCTCAGATTCAGTGGGCTGCATCTTGCCTTATTCCGATCTTTTCCACTCATTTCTTTCGGAAACACTGAAAACTGCCACAAATAAATGATATGTGGCATGACAACACCAATGACAATATCTAAATATTGCAAAGAAATCTTTAGCTTTACTTTTTCTTCATGTTTGCACGCTTAACAGTCATGGTTTCATTCCATTTGTTGCAAGGAATTTAATCGAATGTCTTGGGTCTTTTTCAAGTCTATTCTAAGAATGATGATGAAGGAATTATATCATGTGCAGTCATTTGCTCAGTAACAGTAGGATAATAATGTTTCACTGAAGACCATGGGCACATCATGTTGATTGACCACCTTGGGGGATTTCAACTTTAAGAAAGTCCAGCCTCACTGGAGTTGTGTGAGATACAGTAGTGCTCTGTCTACTCAGATTGTCTGTGGTAACAAAGTGGTCCCTGTGTGTTTGCTTTTGAAACACAGTTCTTTATTCTTTCTTCTATAACATCCACATCATTAAATCCAGTCCATGTGCTTAAATTAGCCAACACTGAATTTAAATGTACTTTTTCATGTTAAGCTTTTATAAGAAGCTCCATCTCTAATTCCCAGGTTTTGAGTAGTTCATAGTCTTTTGAACACTTTCAAACACTATTTGCAACAGCTGGGAGATGGTGCAATCATACTGGAACAACTCATCTGCCCTGTTCACTTGTGTTGATAGCTGCATCTCGACTTTGTGAAGCAGAAATTTAAACCCTTGCAGCTGTACTGTGGTGGCAGTGTTAAGCAGGAAATCAGAATATAAAAGCCTTTCTGACCTAGATAGCTCAGGATTTTGATGTATAGCAAAAGGGGGTTGATATTATGCAACAGATGATTAATCCCACAAGATGCTTTGAATCCTGGCCCTATCCCAAAGTCCTTTATGTGTATGCTGATCTTTAAGCAGATAGACAGTCTAGAGAAGGCCTTGTTTTATGTGAGACAAAAGACATGAAAAAACCAAATAAGAATAGAAGAGACAACCATGATTTCTCAGGAAGACAACAACTATCTGTAAATACTATTGAAACTCCAAAGAAGGAATCAGGAAAGCAAGAGAAGGCAAGAAAAAGAAAATACTGACATTTTGTCTGTACTATCAATAAAATATGGTTTCTCAGCAACTTCATGGCATAGTGTTTTACACTGTGACTAGAGCACTGCTGAAAATATGATATTGCACCATTTGGTCTCTCCTATCCTAAAGTGACAAACTGCCTCTGTGATACCTCAAGGTAGCTCCAGGAATCCAGTGATTCCTGAATCTCCACTATAGAAATGGACTTACTGAGTCTGGCTATTACTGTTAGTCCACCGGTGCTGTTCTACACAGAGAAGAGACAATAAACATATTGAGACAATAGGTTATTTGATTTGTTAGGTTTCTTTCCAGTATTCCCTTGGGATGTATACGTGGAACTGCTACTGGAGACATAATTCTTTTAGGTCCTGTGGCCTGTTAAGCATTGGCAGTACTTTCATTTATCTGCCCACAAATCTCTGAATTGACAGCTATAACAAAACAATACTCAGAGGAGTGTCACAGTGACATGACAACATTGAATAGACTCTGCAGTTGCTTCTGGGCTAACTTTTCGGTTAGTCTGTTGGATCCTTGAACAGACTGTTACTATGTTTATGAACCTCAAACAAAATCCCTGAGCTTATAACAACATGTAAAAGCCTATTAATTCGTATTTGTGTGTGTGTTATTTGGGTTCAATTAATTTTTTTCAGTCTGGCTTTCGCATCTCCAACTCTGATTGAGTCATTCTTAAAGCTGTGATCATTTCCTTCTTTATACAGAATGGAAAGTGAAATATTCTGAACTCCAGTTATTATTGATGATTTCTTCTTCTTTGGAAAAACTCAAGAATCATATGGTATTGGTAATATCATATTGCCCATTCGGCCACACTCCATTTTCATTTTCTTTCACAGGTTGCTTGCAGTTCTGATTCAGACCTGTGTGTGATTTTGGCATTCAATCCCTGTCACAGTTTTCCCATTGTGACAGTTAGAGTTTGTTTCCTGATGCAAAGCATCCTGGGATCCATGGATGGAGAATATTATAGAATAGATTTACTGTAAATATTTTATGTCAGCATCGGAAAAATATTGATGCTTTGTATAATATGACTACTACTTGTCAGTCTTAAAAGCGTTTCCTCAAACCTTAAGAGAGACACTTGGGTATCTTAGTTAAGAGACTGTTCTATTTAATGAGCTGTTTCTTTTATCTCTGCTTTGGACTTCACTAATTACACTCTGACAATATCACTCTTAATCCAACCTTTGCTTTCCCTTGGGGACTAATTTTGCACCTGCTGCCAGGAAAAAGCTGTCTCCTCATTTATGAGCCAGGCAGGTTTTCTAAACCTATGAGTGTTAATCTTCTCAATCTATACTGATTGATTTTTTCCATTGGTGAGTTTCATGTTGCTTAATCAGATTACTGCAAAACTCACTAAAGAGGAAGCAAAGAAAAGCATGACATCCTCACTGCAGGAATTGCCCAACTTTCAAAACATGCCTTATAAGTAAGTGCTAAAGGAACTAGCCTGTGAGGCAGAAAGATAGCCTGGTGTTCAGTATGCCTATAGAAGGCTACTGAATCATACACTGCTCCATGAACTTTCTGTAAGATTCTGTGGGAGCTAAATAGAAAGTAGCAAAAAGAGGAACATGAAACTAAAAACTCTTATCAGCGCTAGCTCTGCTCCTAACACTTCTGTTTACAGATAAAGAGGTGATCTGACACAAAAGCAGCTGAAGACTGACGCATGAATACTCTTTCTCTTCCATACCATATTGTACAATGAATTAAATGTGTTCTGCTCACTGAGGAATCATATAAAGTTGAAGGGGGTTGTGTGGATGGGAGACAATAGCATTTGCTGCTGCAATGTTGTAGAAGAAAAAGAAAATAAAAGACAAACCTCAACATCATTTTTCAAATGCTTGGACAGCAAGGTTCTTCTTGATAAGATCTCCCTGAAGCCTCGAGCAAGACCCATATTCCTGGAGACTGTGCCTAACAAATGATGCCTGATTCCTTTCTGGAGCCACACCAAATTGCATCTTGCATTCTTACAGCAGGGGAAGTTTCTTTCGATCCCACAAGCCTAGGTTCCTTCAACCTCACTTTACAAACACAACTGGCTTCCTCTCTCAGAAGTGGGATAAGCACCTGCAAGGTGAGGAGCACTTAGCATAGGAATCTGCCATTATAAGTTTAGATTTCTCTACATCTTCTATAGAGGGATCCTTGGACAGCTAGGCTTCCCTATGCAGTTGGCTTCAGTGCCAATCACTCTCAGAAGCTCCGACACCGAACCCCAAAGTGTTCAAATAGAAGAAAATGAATCAAAATACAAAGGAAAGGAAATATTATATCATAAAAATCATTGGACAGTCTTAAAGGAAGCATAATGCTTCAAATTTTGTCTTCTTTATTTCAGTAAGCTTGATATTGACTGTATAGTGTTCCTTTAATTTGAAACGTTTCATGTTGTTCTCTTCAACTGAGCTATGTCTCCCCTTTCTGTTTCCAAAGATATGAAATTATGAATTTTAAGAAAATGGGGAAGGACTACTTTGATTATATCAATGTTGGCAGCTGGGACAACGGTGAGCTGAAAATGGACGATGATGAAATATGGTCAGAGAAAAATAACATCATCAGATCTGTGTGCAGTGAACCCTGTGAAAAAGGCCAGATAAAGGTAAATATTTTCTCCATTTACTTCAGTCATGCAGAATGGAAGATTTTCCTAACTCTCCCATGGAGACAAATATCCTACACCTTAACTAAAACGTACAGACTTATGTATTTAGTACTTACTTGCATCATAGTAATCTCACAATTTTCATAAATTGCCATTTTCTTGTACTCCTGTATCTGTGAATTACTGACTTTGTTTACTTATTTCCCAAATGCTTTAGAACAGGCACTGTTTGTGGGTTTTTTGTTGCATATTTTTGCAGCATCTGATTCAATGGATTGCAAATCCCTGAGTGGGAATTGTCAGTACAATTGCAGGTAAATTATAAATAATAATTGCTATTATTCCAGTACTAGACATAGACACCTAGACATTTTTACTCAGATCAAATTTGTGGCATCAGAGAACATCAATAAGTACCATTGCATAGAGCTTCAGGAAATGCAGGTAACATTTGTTTTAGTCATATGTTTTACTGCTGCTTTATTTCCCAGGTTTTTGTTTTTTCCTTTCTCCCTTTCATGTTGCTGTAAGTAAGGAGGGTAAATGAACGTGTTATATATTAATTATACTCTATTATCCTTCAGCATAACACTGCAAAACAGTTAAAATCCTGCAAGTCCTTAGCTTACCTTGCAATCATTTATATAAAAGCTTGTGGAATGACGGGATGAGCATGGAGAGTGGCTCGGACTAAAAAAAGCAGCTGTAATTTCTGACATGTTTCACTGGAAGCTGGGTCACATTTTTCCTGTGTTAACATTGCATTTTCTCCTGTGTTAACATGGCGTGCCTGTAAAACATGGCAGGCAGCTGCAATCAAAGTCTGATAGGAGGCTGATAATGCTCTGCGACATAAAATGAGTCTCTTCAGACTGAGTTTTCCAGAGTTATGGGACAGTCATCATGTTTTATTCACTAACTGGTCTTTGTCAGAGTCGGTACAAGAGTTTCATCAGACCAAGTGTCTTCAGTGTAGGCACATGCAGTTGCTGACATTTCTGAACTTCTCTGTTGTCAATGGTAATGATTTAGTATTCCAGATCAGGAGTCATCTCATCCTCATGTAGGCTTTGAAAACACTCAGGATGCATCTCAACAACAAGGATTTGAAAAATCCATACACAAAGCAACTCCAAACTTTTGAAATAGTGTGGACATACTATTATTTAAATGTGTACAGATTTAAAGGGTTGCTCTGATGATAAGGGAAAGGGAAAATAAGTTTTTATTTAAAGAGAATTATTTTTGTTACAAGGGGCAGAAGAGACTGGTTTTAGTTAAATGCTACAACAATTATTCAAGAAATTAAAAGTAAAAGGATGAAGAAATAGATGTCTGAGCAATTTAATGCAAAAAAATTTTTGACCTGATTCTAAGTAGTAGAGAAAAATTACTTTGATTCCATAGAAGGATACATAATTCTTCTCTGGATTAACCCCCAATTGTCGCTGGGTAAGAAATTATCAGTGTACCAGTTTGCTGCCAGATTTGACAAATTCCAAGTATTTTATAGAAGATACTGATTTAGTGAAGAGTTTAACAGGGAAGTGTAAGTGAATTGTTTTGATAGAATGTTTAGGTGGCTTGATAATAGCATATGGTTATTATTTTGTCATTTCATTTTCCTGAGTATTTTATGCATTGTAAAACTGTGGATTTTTATGATGCATCATGTTTACCAGGATATGTGTCTAAAACTTAGAGCAAGATTTCTAAGAACTGATTTTCCCAGACATAAGAAATTTTGTCATTTGTTCAACTTTTTATTCTAATTTAAAATGAAAGGAATTTCAGTATGTGAATTCTTCTAGAGGACAGCTATTCTGTTTTGCACGTAGATCTAGTCTCAACACTCAACATTGTAAAGCAAATTACTTTAGGCTCCCAAGGGCTCTCTGCCAGTTTAGATGTTTCAGTGTGGCTGTTTCTTCTTTTCATACTTTACAATTTTAAAAACAAAACAAAAAAATGAAGTTTTAAAGTCACCATTTTGCTGATGAAAATGACATAATTGACCTTTTTCTTACTGCAGCATTGCAAAGAGCAATCTAGTTATTTTTGATTACACTCCTTTACATTTCATTTATTAAGATTGCAATAGCGACATTGGTTTTTGAAGCCACCTGGTAAATTCATCATCGCAAAAGATACATAAGGCAAACTACTTGTACTGTAATTGGGAGTATTCGTTTAGAAAATATTTGGGAAGAGCAGAGAAGCTGGGAACAATTTGTTTCAAAAGAAGACATATTGACAAGGAGCACAGATGTTTTCAGTGCCCAGAGATGATAAATAAGGATCTTGAAAAATCTGCATCTCAGTTATGAGCACTCAATAACATTTGGCAGTAAATTATAAAATGAGAAATCAGGTCAAATGTTAAAATGGATAAAGATAACATTTCATTCTTAAATGTTAATTAGAATTGCAGTAATTAAATAATCCTGGAAAAGGCATGTTCAGTTTTTATGTCTGGAAAAATATCAGTTTTAACAAATTACTCACATCTGGGTGGAAAATAAGCACCAAAAAATTTTAGGGTAACAAGCCCTTAGGGAAATAATGTTTCTGAAATGATTCCTTGTATGGACCACAATGGAGTGAACTATATGACTTGTGTATCACACAGTGGCTTCTGTAGGCACATTGCCATCTATGAAATAGAGTTTTGTTAATTCTAAGAGGGAAAAAGCATCTCATTGCCAGTCTGTATCTTCACTTATACTTCTGTGGCACTGATGGTATCTTTATTCTGATACACACATGATGGGAGAACTGAGAACTTGTGTCATTTTGTATAAGCAAAAATATCATTAAAAGTTCCTTTAAAATAAACTTCTAAAAATAACTCAAAAAGGGATTAAAAAAATTAAATTAGTAATTGGGTAGCATGAATGCACATTTACGTTGTTAAACCGAATGCCAATTTTTTGTCTCAGGTGATCCGTAAAGGAGAAGTGAGTTGCTGTTGGACCTGTACTCCTTGTAAAGAGAATGAATATGTATATGATGAATACACTTGCAAAGCCTGCCAGCTCGGCTCCTGGCCCAATGATGACCTCACAGGTAAGTGTGTTGTGGCGGTGCTTATGTTGTCAATGAAAATGTTCTCAGCTGAAGAAACAAATGCCAAATGTGTGAGCGTGAGGACTGTTTCAGTCAGATTGAACCCAGGGACAGAGCTGACATTTAAACTGAGGCTGGCATTTGCCCCCTCTTCTCAATCTCATCCAGGAATCATTAGTGTAATTAAGATGCTTTCTAAAGGCCCGAATTACTAAATCTAGAAATAAAACATAGTCCTGGCTTTGTCCTGTCCTAAAATCTAGCTGGTGATTCAGACCTTGTCCTATCCAAACAGGTAAGGAAATTAAGTCCTTGGCAGAGAAATTATTAAGAGAGGTCAGTTTTCAGTTTTATTTTCCTCCCATGCAGGTACAGAAGAGTCACACAATACTTTCTTTTTTCAATCTAAAAATTATGAACTAGTTGCTGTAGTTACTGCTGCTAAATGCATAAGTGCTCCATTAGTCCTTTGTTCACCAGAGTCTGCTAGACTACAGGGTTCATGTTCTCCTTGTGTAGATCTCTATGCTCTTGCAGAATACCAATTTGGCTGCTTTAGAGATAAATTACTCCAACACTTGTATCCCACAGCCTCTTTTCTTTGTGACTAAGAAACAGAATTCAAGAATTCAAACGTTCAGAGCACAAACTACTTCAAAACACCTCAAGAAGCAGGTTCTTATTGTGCCGGCCTCTTTATGGGCAAGGGTAGATGAGACAGGGTTTTTTCAAAGAGCTCACAAGCTTGTTTTTCATATAACTTGTATTGATGAGGGGAGAAGTTTTTAGGGTGAAAGAGAGGGAAGACAGAAAGAAAAAGTTTTCTGGATGAATTTATGTAGGCGGAATTGTGTCAGGCAAGGCTTCGGCTATCGAAAGATTTGTATATATAAGTTACTCCTTTCCCGGTAAGGAATGCTACGTTGCTGTAATATTTCAGTCAGGTCACTTAATTACAGCAAAAATATCATTTAGCCATGAAACTGGCAGGGTATTTTACAGAAAATGTCAAACGTGAGACTTTCAATGAGAAAAATACTTCTAACTATGAAAGCTGAAACAGCAATAACATGGATTTGCAAGTGCTCCCCCAGCCCTGCCTCCCAGGGCACTCAGCAATCAGCCAGAAAAGCCTTCTTATATCAAGAAGAATGGAGAAAAAGATAAAAAGAGACTCAGCCCCACATATCCCCCAAAGCACAGTACTGAGGGTGTGGAGTAAGCTCATATAGGTTCACATACCAGATAGGCCATCCAGAAGCCTCCCAAAGCACACATTGTAAAGACACTGGGGAGGGACTCTTCATTAAGGACTGTAGTGACAGGACAAGGAGTAACAGGTTAAAACTTAAACAGGAGAGGTTTAGATTGAATATAAGGAAGAAATTAATTCCTGTTAGGGTGGTGAGGCACTGGAATGGGTTGCCCAAGGAAGTTGTGAGTGCTTCATCCCTGGCAGTGTTCAAGGCCAGATTGGACGAAGCCTTGGGTGGCACGGTTTAGTGTGGGATGTCCCTGCTTATGGCAGGGGGGTTGGAACTGGATGATCTTAAGGTCGTTTCCAACCCTAACTATTCTACGATTCTATGACAAGGCCACAACACCAGGCTGGCCAGTTTATGACAGTCAACTAGTTGCAAATCATCAACTCTTGTTTGAGTTGGACTCTTGTTTGAGATGTGGCAAATCCCAACTTATATCTCTGTTTCAATAAGCACCTGAGGTTTTACCCAAAGTAGATTATTTAGAAAAAGAGTTGCTACAAGTCAGTTAGGAGGGAACTTGTTCCAAGTGCCTCAATGGACCATTCCTAAGACTCACTTCTGAAACACAAAGAATGGGAACAGCCCAATGCCATAGTGAAGTTTGGGTAATTAAGCCTGCAAGCATCATATGTTGGCCAGGTTGGCTTTTGGGACCTGTGCTTTGAGTGGCTCCCCAGGGCATGCAGACCCCCATGCCTCAGGCGAGGCATCAGTCTTGTGCAAGAATTTACCATCTGAAAGTCTTACTTTGCCCCCGGGATGGAAAAGCAGGATGAGGTGGCACCTGGAAAACTCCTGTAGGATGAGTCAATGGTTTTCTAATCAGCTCTGAATGTCTTAAAAGAAAGTAGTTGTCTTTTTAGTAAAGCCAACTGCTTTGTAATATGACCTGAGCTGCTACATTTTGAAAACCCCTCATCTGGCTTTAGACATGCATTTTATGTCTTTAGAAGGACCAAAGTCAATATACACACAAAACAGCCCCTCGAATTCAGTTCCAAACAATGTTCCTCAGGAGATCTAACCCATATTCCTCAGCCAGGCACAAATTCAGAAGGCACTGTTTGGAAATTGAGCCCCCCTTGGACTTCATGAGCACAGCTGATATAATACTCCTGATAACAGGTCATCCATCACAATAGCTTCACGGCTCTGTAGTCCTCACTTAACTTGCTATTCACATGATGGCTGGGTCTTGTTTTATTTCGTTTTGTATCAAAAACAGATTTTAAAAAGCCTATTCCCAGCTTATCCATACAGTATATTGAGCTGCATTTTTAATGATCATAATTATAGTCCCCACTTTTACAGCTTGTAAGAAACTGTCTCTCAGTCTTGTTTACAACATAAAATTTAGTAATATATGTGAATTAAAAATAAGGATAGGGAGATGTGTTTTGTATTCTGGCAAGGAGATTTCCCTTCAGTTTTATAAAGTATACACTAATCTCCTTGAAATGCCCCTAGATCTGATACTGAAGCAGTCTGTGTCTCCTTACTGCTTGATAAAGCTGTGTCTTAGGTAATAACAGCTCCACAAGGCTACACATTTAAAAAGTTCATTGGAATAAGTCTTCAGTGCATGATCACCTTCAGATGAGAGTCCTGTAAGTATATTAGCCACCAGCCTGGGAAGGTTTCAATGTACCTCACTGTTTGCCAGAGATCTGGGCATGGAAAAAACCATTTTTGGAATCCTTTCTTGGCTCATATAACAAAACTTTGCTTCATCTTTCTTATGCTCATTGACCAGCCTCAGTTTTGTGCCACAAACTTCACATATAAAATGTGTAATGTAGCTCACAGAAAGGAAGAGAGATTAATGGCTTTTTCTAATCACCTGTGAAAAATCAGAAATCAGATGCAGGAGGGGAGAAGACAGAAAGGATGCAGTACATGTAAGAAAACAAAGTTATTCTCGGAACAGAAGAAGACATTGGAGTTCTGAAGTACAGAAAGGTACAGGAAGTCCAAAGGTAGTGACAAAGACAAGTAAAAGGAAGGAGTTTATCTTGATTAAATCAGTCACTCAAAAATGTCTTCCATCTAGAAGTAAAGCTGAGGTGAGAAAGGGAATGTTTAGCCACCTATATTTTATTTCCTCACAAATCCTAGTTTCATAGTTTATGCATACTATCAAAAAAATAGTCATCCTCTTCCTTTTCTCCAAATGTGTCTACACCATCCCAACACACAACCAAAGTAATTCTTTTATCCTTGTGGTTTAGTATCAAGAGGTGCTTTCCAACCTGCTGTAGCTCCCCTTCTTCCTCGTGCAATGTGTTAACATCTGTACATTACAGCACCACTTCACACATTAGTACGGCCAGTATGCCTGAGCCACATGCTCAGTTAGAGCAAGAGAAACTCATAGGCTTAAGTCCAATCCCTTCTTTATATTTTATTCACAGTGGAGGGAAGATAAATAGATGCCACGCATGTTTAAATACAAATGAAGGGATTTTCTTAACACTGAGGACTAAACCTAAGTTATATGAATTTTTCAGCAGCTTAATGGGAGCGGCTTTTTGGCTCACCAAAAACCCACTTGGCTTTGAGGAAGTGGCCTTCTATGTTCAAAAAATGGTGCCTTGGAAAGATCAGATAAGTTTTGTTCAGCATCTCAAAATTTTTTCATTGGATGTAGGAATATCTTGGTGAAGTTATCATTAGTGCTTATTTAAGGACATTTTTGAGGCAGGAAAGAGGCAATTATTCTCTCTGTCATTCAGGGACAGCATACAACAATAGCAGAAACTAAGTTTTGTCTAGCAACCTCTGGGACTGAAAGGAAAGCAGGTGAAATTAATTTCACTGACACCTGGATTCTCTTCAGGTTGTATTGACATTTTTCTCATCCCCTCTGTAGTCCTGATATGTTGGCTATTTGATTTCCTTAATTGCGTTCCCATGGAAATAAGAGCTGAAATATTTTATAGCTCCTGAAATGTTTTCTTTGTCATCCAAGGATAAGGCTAAATATCAGAAATCAGTTTTTATTATTGTTACAAAATTGCTTTCACCAAATAAGGTGAAACCCTATTTGTAAGTAAACCCAGGATAGCATCATCATGATCTTGTCTACTTGTCTGAAAGTGCCAGATAAAAGCTGGGTTATCCAAACAACCCTTGAAAGGAAAGGACTGAAAAAGGGGCACCTGACCTCTAAACGACACAGCAGCCATTTCAAAGAGCTCTGACAACACTGATGCTGTATGCCATTTGGCTTGCACCAATCTGGATTGCTCACTGAGAAACAAGGACAACTGCTTCCCTCATCCTAAGGGCATTGCTCGTACTGTCAGCCAGAGCTGCAAAGAACAGAGAGTGCTGAGAGCTGCTGCTGCCTTGGCTCTGGGCACTGTCTGGGACAACACACTGCTACTGCTCATGCAAACCACCCATGGGACCAAGAGTAGGGGTGATGCTCAAAGGCTGATCTTGATGGATCCCCACAAGGGCTGGAATGGGTTGCCCAAGGAAGCTGTGAATGCTCCATCCCTGGCGGTGTTGAAGGCCAGGTTGGACAGAGCCTTGGGTGGCATGGTTTAGTGTGGGATGTCCCTGCTTATGGCAGGGGGGTTGGAACTAGATGACCTTAAGGTCCTTTCCAACCCTTTCTATGATTCTATGATTCTATAATTGGTAAGGCTGTAATTCAGACTGAGGGTAAGAGGACACAATTTTTATCTGGTCAGTTTTAGTGTTTTAAATGCACATCATCAGATATTATGTCAAATTTTCACCCTGACTTTCTGTGCCCTACATTTCTCTTTTCTTTTTCTTCCTTATTCCAAGTGAAATATAACTATTTCCATTGTCACTCTCACACTTGCCTCTTGGAGAGAGAAAATAAAGATGACTTAAGGGTTCAGGTGGCAATGTGATGACCAGGCTGTCATTTTCTCCTCTTGTTGCTGGGTTTGAGGGCTTTTCTTCCCTGAATTGCTTGTTTCAAGCGAGATGTGGACTTGAGCTTTCGGTGCATTTACAACCCAAGTCTCCAACATGAGCCACACAGTGCTTCAGGCTCAGGTGAGCTGGTTCAAGCTGAGCTCAACAAACAGCTCTGGATGAAGGGGGACTTGTCAACAAAGCCAGAAGGATACACTTGTAATTGTGCCTTACATTATGGAAAGTTTGCTGAAGATAACATATTCTGAACAAAATATTTACAACACACAGATCCAGCATTTTTAGTGAAACTTAAAACATTAAAGCTAACATACGGATGGACCTGAGTGCTGCAATTCATCAGTTCTTCCTCCCTTTCTGCACATTTGTATAATTAAAGTATCATTCCCCATGTGGTCACAGAGTAACTTCAATGAATTGTTCTAAGATTCCTGGCCTTGCCTTTTGCTGCAATACACAGCTAAATCAGTGCAGTGGGTTGCTAGGGACCTAGGCTCCTGAGCTACAGATGCCCCAGTTTTCATGGTTTAAGGTGTGATTGATTCTAATTCCTGCCCTGCAGAAGTGACAGAATAAACACATGCACAGTCCTCAGCTGCATCTTCAGATTCTGCAAACCTGCTTTTGCTGATGGTTCCAGTCAATGTGTCAGCATTGGAACTATAGCAGCTAAATCAGCTCATGGTCACCTCTACATGCCCTGCTATTGTAACAACTACAAAAGGTCCCACCAGAACAGGGCAAAGAACTGGAGACCATAATAGTTTATCATGGCACCAGAATTTAATATCAAAGAATTAAAGATGTCCTTTCAAACTTCAGTTTGGTCCACATCCCATGTGGAAGCCAGGGGGCTGATTTCTCACCCAGGACTTTGGGGAATATAATCCTCACTTTTGCCTTGTATGTTTGGGTAACAAGTTAGGTTTTTATTAAGAAAAAATAAAAAATAAAATAAAAGCTATCCTGTAGCTCTTTATTCTGATGTAGATTTTTATTCTGATTCCTACATTTTTGCATCTCAGCTTTCCATATGTTAAAACCCAAATAGTTAATAAAGATATTCCTTTTCCTATCTTTTGGAAACATAAATAGGGAAATATTCACAAGCATTATTATAAAATATTTATCAGCATAGCATCAATGCACTTTGAATAACACGTGCCAAACCCTATGTGGAGACTCTCATTCATAAGATGTAGCTATGTTGTTATTCAGGTTTCAACCTTGGTGTTTGAACTTCTGTTACCCTTGGAAAGGTCTGTGAAATTACCAGAAAAACCAAGTGTTTTGCTGACAGGTTGAATTCATTGCCCAGGGTGCCAAACCCCACTGAAGAATATTTAATGCTTACTAAATCAGCAGTAATTTTCTGACAGTTTTAGTGACCATGTGCAGATTCAGTAAGCTTTACTTCATGATGTTGACTTAAGAGACTTCAGTGAATTCCCTTCATATTCCTATGTGCATCCTATTCACAAGCTTTAGTCTGTTATGTTTACCTTTGGAGCTAGTTTAATTATATATTTTATATTGCCTAACATGAAAAGGATTGTCAGTGCTAAGCTAATACAGTTTTATGAATGCTGAAGACATGGTAAGGTCTCCTAGGCGTCAAGGTTATAATAACAAATCAAAACTGTGTCAAGATCAAATCCCCAGAAAGTATGGACTGTAATAGAGTGCTTCATATCTGTGAACTCTTCTCCCAGACAAGCTAATTTTAATGCAATTTGAAAGATCAGAAATAAGTGACAAGCCTACCTCTACAGAGAGAGCAAAGGTTATAATAGACCCATGGAAGTGGTCCAGCTGTCTAGAGCTCTTCCTCTCCTTGTTTATGGCAGAATTCTGCCCATCCCTGAAATAGCTATATGCTTTTTCCAGAATATTAGAGCCTTTTCTTTTCCCCATAAGACCCTTATGCATCCTTATCTGTAAATTGCATGTTAAATTGGACTCTGATTTTTAGTATCTTCTTCTCTTTTGCTTTTCTTCTCTTATCTTCTCTCACTTGCTTTCATTGGCTAGGCTTCTGGCCAGAATAACACATAGACAGTTTTATGTCAGTTTTACTGCAGCTCCAGTTTCAGAAGCAGTGCATTCTTGAGCACAGAGTAGAACAACTCTATACCTGCTCTAAGTTGGACTGGCTCCTAGCAGCCTTTCCACAAGCCAAAGATTGCCTCATCAAACTGCAGGGGCCACAAGACAAGGCTGCTGGCTCTATTCCACTTGGAGTTTCTGAGCCAGGTAGGAGAAAAGACTTTCCAGGTGCTTGGAGATATTGATGAAGTACAGGAGGTGGGCTGTGGGGCAGGATCTTGCCCAACTGACCATTTAGCATACACAAATTTAAGGGATAGGAATGAATTCTTCTTTCATTACCATTTTTCAGTTTTTTCCTCTGTATAGTCCTGGCAATCAACCTAAATTGAACACTCATAGTGCTGTTTCCCCATATTTCTTTTACTTAGAATCATAGAATAGTTAGGGTTGGAAAGGACCTTAAGATCATCCAGTTTCAACCCCCTTGCCATAAGCAGGGACACCCCACACTAAACCATGCCATATTATCCGTATGTAAAGGCCAACTGTCAAATAAAGAACTTTTCCCTTCGAATTTCTTGTCCAAGAATATGTACAGTATTAGAAGCTGGTAACAATTTGTTTCACCAAAATATTAATCACATTTTTGTAAAACTGAAGACAGATTTAGAGGTCACCCATAAAACTTATTGGGGAAGAACCCATATATGGATCTGCACACACCAGAGTATGCTTTCTGGTGTTCACCTTTCTTCCACCAGTCTCACTGGTATAAAATGCTGATTTTAATTGTGTGCTACATTAATCTTGATGGACTTTCAGAATGAAATGAAGTGTCTCCTTTACAATGAAACAAGTAAACCCTTTAAAATCAGCAAGATTCAAATCATAGAATCATAGAATAGTTAGGGTTGGAAAGGACCTTAAGATCATCCAGTTCCAACCCCCCTGCCATAAGCAGGGACACTTCACACTAAACCATGTCACCCAAGGCTTCATCCAACCTGGCCTTGAACACTGCCAGAGATGTGTATCATTAACTAATGCTATGAAAGTGTTCCATAAAAATTTAGATATCTTTCTTATATTAAGACATGGCAATAATTTCAGTACTGCAACAGAAAGCTTTACACAGGAATGCAGTTAAAATATGGATGGCAACTTAATATGAATTTAGTAATGAAGAACACAATTCTATTACACTGGAGTGACTATGAATTTGTATCCTTTAACTGCAAAGACTTGTTGACCCTTATCCTTCTGCTTTTTCTGCTTTCTGCAAGAATGCAGAACTATTTGCCTTGTACTTTTGCCATACGATCTATTGAGCATACCACCTCATTGTAGCTACTGTATTTTTGATAATATTAATAGTGAAGAGATATAGAATACAGAAATAATGGGAGATGAGAGGATCTAAGCTTGATTGCTACCCCTACCTTTTCATGAAATGATTTATACTACTAAGAATGTCCATGTCAGATTTAGAAAACCTTTAAGCTTCACTTAAAATAAAGGGAAAGGTGAAGAGTAGACCTTGCATGTAGAAATTCCCAAATTGTAGCTCTGATATCTACATTTAATCCTGCCCATCAGGTCAAGTTCATTGTTGAGGTCCCAGGTTCCTTAATTAGCTGAGATTACTTGGCATCCAGATGACCATCACACAGTAGTAATTATCCTAACTGCTGAAAATGCAGCTATGAGCTGCATCCCTGTGGGAAGAAATGCCTTGCCATGACCCATTCCCAGTTAGGTTGACATTAGGCATTCTGTCAAACCTACCCAGAAGATAGCAAACTGATTACAATGGCCACAAATTTTGAGGTCATTTAGAATTTGCAGTCATTATTAGTCAAGCTTAATACAAGTATAGGAGATACTAAAGGTTTTAGTTGCATTTCCTCCACTCTATGATCCTGTTGTCCTGCCCTGGCTGGCAGTGTCTGTATGCCCATTGTTGTCAGTAGGTTACACACCAGAACATTAAGATCTTCCCCCCCTTATTCCTATTGTATTGGGTCTGACTGAAATGGAGTTAGTTCTTCCCATAGTAGTCCTCATAGTACTGTGCTTTTAATTGGTAGCTTGAAGGGTGTTGACAACGCACTAGTGTTCTGGCTACTGTCAAGCAGTGCTCACATAGTATCGAGGCTGATAGATAAGAGAAATAGCAGGAAAACCTGTAACTATATCACTAAAGACTGTTACTTCTATATATTTATGCTTACTTTTGTTTTTCTTTTTTCTGTAGGTTGTGACCTCATCCCAGTCCAGTATCTCAGATGGGGTGATCCTGAACCAATTGCAGCAGTTGTTTTTGCATGTCTGGGTCTGCTGGCCACCTTGTTTGTTACAGCTATCTTCATAATGTACCGTGATACTCCAGTGGTCAAATCATCCAGCCGAGAACTTTGCTACATCATTCTAGCTGGCATCTGCTTGGGTTACTTGTGCACGTTCTGTCTCATTGCAAAACCTCAACAGATTTACTGTTATCTTCAGCGAATTGGTATCGGCCTCTCCCCAGCTATGAGTTATTCTGCTCTAGTAACTAAAACTAACCGCATTGCAAGAATCTTGGCTGGAAGCAAGAAGAAAATCTGTACAAAGAAGCCTAGGTTCATGAGTGCCTGCGCCCAACTGGTTATTGCATTTATCTTGATATGCATACAATTAGGCATAATTGTTGCCCTCTTTATAATGGAGCCACCAGATATCATGCATGATTACCCAAGCATCCGAGAGGTCTACCTGATTTGTAACACCACCAACTTGGGTGTTGTAACTCCCCTTGGATATAATGGATTATTAATTTTGAGTTGCACCTTTTATGCATTTAAGACAAGAAATGTCCCAGCTAATTTCAATGAAGCAAAGTATATTGCCTTTACAATGTATACCACCTGCATAATTTGGCTGGCTTTTGTGCCAATATATTTTGGAAGCAACTACAAGATAATTACAATGTGTTTCTCGGTGAGTCTGAGTGCCACAGTGGCCCTTGGCTGTATGTTTGTGCCCAAGGTGTATATCATCCTTGCGAAGCCTGAAAGAAATGTACGCAGCGCATTCACCACATCGACAGTGGTCCGCATGCACGTAGGGGATGGAAAGTCATCTTCAGCTGCAAGCCGCTCAAGCAGCCTGGTCAACCTATGGAAACGAAGGGGATCATCTGGTGAAACCCTTAGGTAAAGTTTGCTAATGTGGGAGTGCGGGGAAGAAATTTTGTTCTCCTGAGAGTTAATGGTGGAAGAACAGAGGGAAAAATATTAATTCCCTGTATCTCTGCACTGGCAGAGGAGTGAGTTCTCTGTTCCACACCTGTAACAGTTTTGGGTTTGATTTAGTCACAATGCTGTATAAAAGGGGCAGAGCAGTGGGCAAACAATTATAAGGCTGGAATTACCGGTTGTGACTGGACACGTAATGTAGAGAGGGAAACAAGATCTTAGGAGAAAAGAACAAGAGAACAAGAAATATGACTCATTGCCTTGTCCTGAATGCACCAATTCACGATCTCTTTCCCTCAAATGAATTGTATAGTGTTTGTGTTTTGCCTCTAGTCACAGCAATAAGACAACAGAGTTGCTGCTAGTGCTACATAATCAATGTATAGTAATAAAAACAAGTGGCATTGTGAGCAGCCTCTATCAGGCATCTGAGGATTTGTTTCATATGACTCCTCTTTTATACTTTTTATCTCCTATGCCCTTGATTTTCCTTTCTTGTATTATCTCTTCCTGCTTTATTTCTGTCCTCACCTGTCTTCTCTTGTTTACCTTGATAATTTTTTCTGTATTTATTCTCTTAACTCCATCAAGTTCAGATGCTCGCTACCCTTCCTGCCACTGAACAGATGCTCATTGTGATATATTTGTTTCTTCCCAAGGAATTATTTGACTTCAGTGATCATGAATTCAATGTATAAAAATTAGTGTAAGTCAATGCTAAAGAAAAAGGAGAGCTCTGGAGTAGCAATACTGTCCTGCTTCATTGACAGAACATGTAGAAGTGCACCCAGCCCAGTGTTTCTTTTTCATCTTTTGATCCTTTTTACTTTGATATGGGTGCTATGGGGATGATTTGGTTTATTTAACTACTGGCATAAACAAATAATTCTTCCTATATGAAAGTTTTGTCATCAGCTACCTATGCCTAGCCTGGTAGTGACAAGCAGCTAGATATTCCTCCTCAATGAAACATGGATTTTAGGATATGCTGTTGTTCACAATTGGAGTTGGCATGGAACTAGGACAATTATTACTTACATTGTTGTTTGAACTACAATTTATACTTGTGAAAGGATTTTCTTAGTAATACCTGCAGGACAAATTATGCCAACGTGATGACTTATTTCTGTCAGATTATGACTTATACTTCTCTTTCAGTGACTTTGAATTGGTACAGAAATGGCCAGTCTATTACAAGATATTTTATACCTGAGATCAGTTAATGATGGTATCTTCCATTTCCTTTCCAGGTGCAGAGTAGGATGCTATTTTAAAAGTATAAATCCTTTATCAGCTTAGGTGATGGTTATCTGAAATGTCTTTTTCCTTTCCTACAGCCTCTGTCTGTATGCCTGAATGACCTGAGATATTCAGGTTTGAAGCCCTGTAACAACTTCTGGTCCAAATAGAAGAGGCATTCTTCATAATATGTCCTCAATAGGAGGGCATTCTTCCTGTCTGAGATCATTATTATTTCCTGTCACTCTTGCTTCAGAGATCATTTGCTATCTTACAAGTTTTTACTTATAAAATGAAGTTATAGACGATGGGAAGACCTTGGGATTGGGAGGGCCAGTTTTGAAAGGTACTGCTCTAAAATCTTTGTTTTGTTCTGAAAGAGTATGCCCTGCTATTAAATATCTTAAAAGACCAGGTGTATTTTCTTCTTTTTGAGGACCGCTACTACTTCTTTATATCCCACAATATGTAGATAACACCTGCAGTAGAGAGTTATTAGCAGAATGTAATAGATCATCATCAGCAATAACTTCTTTTTCAATAGCACTGTCTTGGGAATGCCTTCAATCCTGAAGAGCACTGAGAATGCCCGGTATGTGTGTGTAGGGATTATAAAGGCAGCACAAAGCTGATATATTTACATATTTGTCTAGATACAAAGAACTAGAACATTTCATTTGAAACTTGGAGAAAATCTTTTATGTCACGAGCAGCGTTCATCAACAGATAAAACTACAACACTCCTAATCTGTGTGTCTGAGTCCTCAGCTGGTTAAACTGTGATGGTGCCAGTGCGTATAGCAGTGCTCAGTCAGTGTGTGCCTGAAGGGTGTGTGATACAAGAGGAAATTTATTCCATCAACCATGGGAAATTCTCTCTAATCAATGCCTATTTGATTGCATGAAAGAAAACAAAACAGATTCTGAAATGTGCTGAGTACATTTAAAATGCTGCCCAGGACTTCAGCTGTGTCTGTTATCATGTCCAAGAAAGAACAGAAAACTGCTTTCAGCTTCTATTCTGCTTACTGTAGAGCATGAGCAAAGACAATTCAACCATTTGACTTCATACTCAAACATTTCTGGAAAAAAATATTGCTGCAGAAAGTAATACTTTTCAAGGTATTAATCAATATGATGCTCAAAAGCTTGTTTGGATAGTTATTCAAGTAAACACTGAAGTACTCAGAATCAAAGGGAACATGCACTAGAGCTCCATGGCATTATTTAAATAGCTCAGAGGGGTTTTATTTAAAAGAGAGTGAGTCACTGTGGAATTTTAAAGAAACATGCTATTTAAGTCACCAGTGCATAGAGGGGCTCCTATCATTAGCATTTTGCTTCTTGACACTAATTTATAGCGCAGTGTAGCACTGCATCAAATCACTGTCAAACAGATAATGCCAATGCTCCATTCAGAGCTTTCCCATCAGCTGCAAAATGACAGATAACAAGACTGCATTTGCCTAAATAAAGAAATGCATCTGTTAAAGTCCTAAATGACTTTTTGCATGGGGTGTTCTTCAATTAAGAAAAATCAGGCAAGCTGCGGATATGTGCTGGAATGATTCTTCACATACTGAAATATGTATAAGGAGAGAGTAAAACTATTCATTACCCAGTGAAATGAAAACCATTTCACCATAGGCTCTTGTGATTCAGCAGTACTCACCAAAATATATTCTACCATGAAAAGCAGGGCTAACAAGCTGGACATTATCAGTACTGATTCCACAAAGAAGAATGATGAACGCTATGTATCTAGAGTTAAAGCCACATCACCCTGAATAGAGACATATCTGGACCTCCTGCTCCCAGTTGTCTTACCTGTTAATTTCATAGGGATAAGGAAGGCTATAAATAAACAAAACAAATCCTACCTTAAAGTCCCAGAAATGATTATCATCTACACTACACAGCCTCTTTGCAAGAGTCCAAAATACAGGGCTAATTTATCCTCTTCTCATTTTCAAATAACTCTATATCCCAGGTGAGATAAAGATTGTTTCTGCTACCAGAGCTGCTACTATGATATTTCTAGACAGGAATGCACACTAAGTAGTCTCACTGATGCTACATTGGGCTGGGGGATAAACCAGAAGCCCCAAACTTTTTCTTACCTTTCCTTCTAAGAAGTTTGTCTACCACTCTGTGATTGCAGAATTGGGCACTGCTTTGTATACATCTGTAGAACCGATAGGATTGACAGCTTTCATTCTGGAGTAGGGATCCCTTGCTCTAGTGAGCCAATACGCACCCTCAGGTGAACCATAGGATTTTTAATGTATAATCACTGTTATTCTATTTTATCTTAGACAAAGAACCAGGTCTCATTTGAGAGCATCTTTCTCCCCTCAAGCACTACACTGGTACAGTAACAGCAGCCTAAGGGACAGAGTGTCTGCCTTGCACAGGCATCAGGAAAAGCATTCAGGTAACCAGGCTCACATGCTGTTAAATGCTATTCCCTGTCTCCTGTGAGGAAAACACGATAAGCAAGGTAGATTTTTCCATCAGATTGGATTCAGCACTGGACCACCAACAGTTATAATTAGTGTTTACATCAGACAATCCCAAACTGTGCCGCAATGAAATATTTTGGAAACAGGTGTCTACCATCACACTGTGTGCTTTGTTTTCTGCACGGAACAGCTGATTTTCCTCCTTATCAGTTCTCTCCCTTTTTCCCTCGGATGACTAACTGTATCTGTTTTGTTACAATTCAAACAGGAGCTATTTTGATCCATAAAACATGAAAAATATTCTTGGCTCAGCCAAGCTGACATTTATGGTTTAAGAATATTGCAGTCTAAATATTATATAATACATCAGCACATCCTATCTCAGCATCAAAGCCTAGAAATGAGCTTTTTCAGAAGCCTGGTTGAAATTTCTCTCCAAAACCCCACCTTTTTTTCATTTCTCAGGATGTTTTTGAAACTTTCCTTCACATTCTGAATTCGATTGAAATCAATTAAAAGCACTGACAATCGAGTAAACCAAAATTCTCAAGCTTGAACTAACTTGAGCAATCTCAGCTGTTGCAGTTTCTCTGAGGTTGGCTACCACTGTGTTGCATTAGCAGGAAAGCCTTTGCAAAACATTGAGTTTCCAGACAAATAGGAATCCCCATCAGAATAAACCTCTGCCACTGTTGCACACAGCATGCTAAGGGGATCCCAGATGCAGTTGTCGTAGTTTAAACTCAGCTAGGCAGCACGTTCACTCACTCAATCCCCCTCTTCTTGCCCTCCCCTCTTTCCTCCCCACTCCCGGAGGAGTGGGGGGAAAGAAGAGCTGAAGGAATGCGACTCCCGCTGGTTCAGATAACAACAATCCAGTCACTAAGGTATAACACAAATCACTATTGCTATCACCAATAACAATAACAACAAGGAAAACAAGGGAAGAGGGTACGATACCACCCGCCGAAAACGAGCCCAACCGGGAAGTTCCCCCTCCTTCCGGGTAACTCCCAGTTACCTCCTGGGCATGACGTGCTATGGTATGGAATACCTCTTTGGTCAGTTTGGGTTCTGTCCCTCCATCCTCCCAGCCCCCCCTCCTCCCTGGCAGAGCATGAGGCTCACAAAGTCCTTGGTCAGGGCAAACATCGCTCAGCAACAACCAAAAACATCGGCCTTATCAGCCTTGTTCCCGGGTTAAGTCAAAACACCAGCTACTAAAGAGGAGAAAAACTGACTGCAACTGCTGAACCCAGGACACAGTCCATGCAAATTTTGACTAATTGAAAGCCACATTCAGGAGTAAGTGGATAAATTTGAAGCCATGGCTATCAAGATGTGATCAAATGCTTTTAAAATATGTGTGTGCATTATCAGCATGAGGCTTGTAGATGTAAATGTGAGACATTCAAATTCCCCGTGCTTCAGGAAGATAAGACACCTAAGAGATGAAACAGGGCTGTTATTTGACATGGAGCTTTAAGTTCTATAAAGAAGACAGAGTACAAGAAAAACTGGGGGAGTTCTGTGGAAAGCTGAGGCTGGCTCACATTCCTCATGTGTACACCATTGAGAAAGATACTGATCGTGAGCTTCTGCCACAGCATATTCTTTTGGGACATATTTCATTATAGTACAAGTGCCAATTTTGTCTTCATTTATATGCAGCTAGAACAATTTTTTTTGACATGTTTTGAATGATGGTTAAAGAACACAACACTCAAACTGATTTGTAAAAACTTTTTACTTACCAGACTTTGCCAGGGCATAGCTTATAGGTTTGTACTCACAATTTGCACAACCAAAAGGATCTGATTGGTCATATAGCATGCTAAGACAACATCAGGTCCATAAAGTTTTTCCAATCCATAGAATCACAATCACAGACTTTATAAAAATCACTGGTTCTTCAGTTTCTGCAGGTAGTTGCACTGGTTTACTCATAGAAACATGAAACCTAACCTCATGCTACTGAGCTCAAGACTCATGTATCACCTCTTACACAGTTTTGTAAGCAGCCTGTCAGTTATGCCAGTATGGATTGCTTTTCTACTGCAGCCTGGTGGAACCATTCCTTCTTGTATAAAATAAGCATTAACTGGAAAAGGCAGAGAGTGATTCTCTAGCCTGCTGAAAAGAACGATTTTTAATGTCAGACAAGGCCAGAGGATTGATTCCAGCCTGGGTCTCTTGTACCACATGAGTGCCACATCCATCAGACTTTTATATTTGCTTTACACTAAAAGACCTTTAAAATTCTGGTTTTATTTTACTGGGAAAAAAAAATAAAAAAAAATAAAAAGGAGGATATTATTTGAAATCCTGAAGTTTTGTAGAACAGAAAATTAATTTATTGGCAACTTTCAGGTTTTGAAATCAACTCTTCTGTGTATGGGGAACTAGCCAGGAGATTATTGAAGAATGTGAATTAGGAGAACTAATGCTTAGGAAGTTACATTATAGAAATGATTGGCATTATCCCTGAACTGTAGCAGTGACCAGCTTTTAACCATTGCTCATCCCAGTGTAATAAAACCCAAAAATGTGAAATTGCTGCACAAAACAGGACCAGAGATTACTCTAAGGCAAAAGATGTCACAGACAAATCATCATCTGCCAGGAAGATACGTTAATTTTTACAGATTCTGTTTAAGGGACCATCAACTATAAATTACACAAAAGCACTTAGATGGCTTTGTACTGCAAGGTAATGGGAAAGCAGTGGGAGGTAAGCTTACACGATGTCATGTCATGTCATGTCATGCCATGCCATTAGAGCAGGTAGCAATTTGCATGAGGTGAAGGTTTGGCTCACTGGGTATCATTCTTATTTTAAAAACCAAAATCTAGTCCTCGTAATAGCAGGTATCTGTTTGCTTTGCAGCCTTGCTAGAAAAAGATATTGATGCATGCAGGAAAAAATATTTGAATCTTCAGAAGTCATTAACCTTTTGACTGATTAGTCTGCATTTATTAATGAATCAGTTCCCAAATGGATCATTTAGAGCTATTTTAATCTAATATGCTACAAACATTTAGATTGAGAGATTTCTGAATAGTTTGAGTCCTTCATTTTTCCCTAAATAATTTAGTTTTGGTGTCTTTATGGACAAGCTTGATACTGTGATTAATTAAACTTCAACTATTGTGAAATTAATGAAGAATATTTTATGAAACCCAGTGAAAGATATTAGATCTGAATTATTTTGATACACTGCTGTGTCCATTAACACACATGTTGTGCAATAGGATGACAGATGGTAGAGTAAAGGTTTTGAAATAAAAGAGAGGAAATTCAGGCTGGATATGAGGAAAAAAATGTTTACAATGAGGGTGGTAAAACATTGGCACAGCTTGCCCAGAGCGGGATGGGTGGACCATCCCTGGAGACATTCAAAGCCAGACTGGATGTGGTTCTGGGCAACCTGATCTAGTTGAAGATGTCCATACTCATTGCATGGGGGGTGAACTAGATGAGCTTTGAGGGTCCCTTCCTCCCTTCTGACCCAAACTGTTCTATGATGCTATGAAGATCCTGTTGCAGACTACCATCTGACCTGAGCATGGGTTTGTCTACCAAGGGAATTTCTGGTTCTTTCCAAACTAATCTTTGATATGAACTGGCGTTGTAATCAATTTGACAAACAGAAAACTAGGCCATCCACTGTCTTTCCAAGATCCAAACAAGACACAAGCCAGCCTGCCACTATGGAAATACCCGTACGAGCTATAAAGTATGTTATTTGTACTTGAGTACTGAAAGTTGCTGTGGATGGGCAGAAGAGCTGGAATTTCAGCTGACTTGGAACTGTATTTGGTTACAGATGGGTTTTAATTAATAACTGTGATTGCAGTTCAAGGCAGATGTCTATTAAAATACATAAACACAAAAATTCTCTTTTAATTTGTTATGGCATTCTGCATTGCAGTGATTGATGACTTATACACTGCTAAAAAAACAAAAGCCATTTTGCAGTCCACTCTCCAGTAAGGAAGTAGCAGAAACAGAAAGGTTAAAAATCTAATGACCAAGTTTTAAAGATGAAAAACATTAGAAAAACAAATAGAGATAATATGACAAATATGCAGCATAACAAAGCCCAGTAATAAAAAGCATTGGAAAAGAAAATCTTCTTTCTTTTAACTCAGCAAAATTGAGAAATACCATGTTAAGCTCAATTCCAAGGTAATGCATTGCAAAGCAAGCCCCATCCATCCCTTTTACAAACTTACAAAAGTTTCTATCATTTAAAATGCTTCAGAGCAAATGAAGTGCCGTTTCCCTTTTCAACATAATGAAGGAAACAATGAATTAAGTAATGCGACCTTCCTATGGCATCTTTTGTTGTATATACCTGAAGAAAAGAGGATAGAAGTTCAACATAGTGAATAGAATGGGCTGAACAAGAAGTCTTGTACAAATAAGACCCTATTGTACAAAACTCTTATACAGTGGTTTGTCAAGCATTTCAGAAATACTTTTTCTGGAAGAAGAAACATGCTGGTAATATTTTGCTATCGGTCTAATCTTCCCTAGAACAAGTACAATGCTTTGTATATCATTCCATCAAAAACATCATTTTAACTCACCAGCTGCAATCGTACATGACCACTTGATTATGCTGCACTTGAAAACAAAAATTGTGAGTTTAGCCTGAAAGTCATTTTGCACACTGAAATTGTTTTGTTAAGCAAACAATGTTTATTTGGTGATTTATGTGTTTTAAGGAACAAAGATTGCCATGCTTAATAGTATGTCATTTATTTTAGCCATTATATTAGTTGGAAAATGTCACACAATAAGCTGAGACCTTCTAAAAGTATCTGGTGCAAAATGAGACAATGTCAAGATAGCATGACCAATCTAACAAAACTTATTTTCAAGAACACGGTATGTTTGTAGTTACAAGCAGCCTCTACAGTGACATCGCTAAACATTTTTTGTATTTCATATTTTACCATTTATGCTCAAATCTTCATGCACATATAGCCTTCCCGAATCTAAAGGCCAGCCTTTACTCTACTGCTATGAAAAGCAAGTTCTTCACCATTTCTTAGTATCAAGACCAAGTAACATTGCAGATGAAAAATACTACTTGAATGTAAGATATTGTAATTAAAATATATAACTGGATCTGGAAAGGTGGATGCCTTTTTAATATTAAGCAATCTGTCCAAGTTCCAGTTAAAAGCACATTGAAAAGACTGTTAAAATGATGCAAAGCAAAAAAGACAGTATTTCATCCATACACTATAAATCTTTCTGAATCCCCTAGGAATCATGAGCACAACTGGGTCTCACCCTAACATGAAGTCAGGGGGACCAGGTTCTAAAGTGTAAGTATAGTCGAATAAAGTCCATACCTAAAGATTACCAGTTCTTGTCAGTACAGAGGCCCACACCTTCACTGGATGAGAAAAAAAAAAAAGTAGGGATCTACTCTTTAAAACTGGTTTCTCCAGCTTTGTAGTGGATGACTATTGGTCTCATTGAGGATGATGATCCCCATATTTCTCCTTTTTTTCCCATAACATCCATTAATTTTGGTCTACAAAAGGAGGTTTTTTGGAAGGTGAAGAAGGCAAGGAAATGGTCTAACAGAAAACCTTCAAACCTGAGTACTCACGCTGGTGTTTCCTGTCATTTACCACATGTACCTCAAGTTCATTAAAACCCAAGGCATGGTTTCTCTCAGCCCAGGAGTATGTTTCTTTCTCTACTGATACTCTCTGGAGAGTGCAAAGCACTGCTGTTTAATACAGAGTTATGTGACTCTGTAAGTATTTGGCAAATGGATAAGCACTATAGTGATCAAGTTACTTGGATTTACTTAGTAAATTGCCTGTCACTGATCAACACTTATAAAACATATTTGTATGCATCTTTTAGTGTTTTTCTTATGACTACTCAACTCTGCAAAAGAACAAAATGACAGAGCCCACAATGTCACACCCAAAGGCTTCAAAGAAACAAAAAAAGACCCAAAATCTTTTAAATCCTTCAATTTAGTAGCTGCCTTTCTTCACAGAAGCAAAGTCTTCTCTCTTTCCTACCCGATATGTAGTTCTGGAACTGACTGCAAAAAGAAATCTGTTTTTGCAAATACTGCTCACACTGTAGTATTTTATGCCTCCTCCATACACCAGCTGAAACACAAATTTAATTTTCCCAGTAGCACTTTTTATGGCAACTGCAAAGAAATGTTTGCATTTTTTTCCTCTCCTCAGATTAAATCTTTTAAAGCAGTCCTTTGGTTTAGCAACCGGGAAGGGGATGTTTTTCTACTGCAAAATATTCTAAGGCAAAATCACGTCCTTTATCTGCAGTGAAAACTAAAAACTCTTTATATGCAGAACATCTAGTGTGACTTTCCAGAATGGTCACTTAAAGAATGTTTCAGCTTCCATGCCCTGGTTAGATGCACTTTCCACACTAGGAGTGTTGATTAGAGTTTGGAAACAGTTTTCATTATCACATTGATATTTAGCACTGAATGAATGGCAGTGAAGCATTACTACAGTTCAAGGCTTTGAGGCATTCTGTGACACCATACTATTTCTGATGGTGTACTTTGCTTTTTAGTGGATGCTGGGGAAGGACTCTTCATTAGGGACTATACTGATAGGGCAAGGGATAACTGGTTAAAACTTAAACAGGGGAAGTTTAGATTCACTACAAGGACGAAGTTCTTTACTATAAGGGTAGTGAGGCACTGGAATGGGTTGCCCAAGGATGATGTGAATGCTCCATCTGTGGAGGTGTTCAAGGCCAGTTTGAACAAAGCCTTGGGTGACATGGTTTAGTGAGAGGTGTCCCTGCCTGTAACAAGGGGGTTGGAACTGGATGATCCTAAGGTCCTTTCCAACCCTAACTATTCTATGATTCATACTAGTTTCTCCACTGACTTTCAGAGCAGTGAAATTTATATTAATGACTGGAGAATGGGCAATTTGATTGGTTTATTTATCTGTCACATGCACCCTAACAAAGGGTTCTTCAGGATGGAGCTATCAAGGACACTTACCTCTTGTTTCCTTCCATTGGCTACTTTTTAGTATGCAGCTTATTGTGAGAATATAGAGTCTCCAAATTCCTTCTTTTAGTCTTGACTTTTTCTCCTTCTGTCTTACTGGGCACAAAGATTCTCTTTTGGTTATTGGTTCTAAATGTAACTCTGTTTCCTTCCTTCTCTTCCTAAACTCTACTTTCTTTGATGTCTAACACCTTTACTCCAACTTTATTTCCTCTTCTTTCCTGTGAAGTTTATACACATTCTTTTCCCTTTGCTCTTTTTCTCTGGCTGCCCCAATCGAATTTGTATGATCCAGTTTGACTTCCTTTGTATTTTTAAGTGAATTGATCTACTCTAAGCCCCTCCACTTTTTCCTCTGCTCTAGGAATCAACTTCCATTTAATATGTATGTGTCCTGCGCGAGCTTCATGCCTATCTGGGAGCACTGCCTATACCGCACTCTGGATTGCCTTAAAACCTTGGTAGCCAGTCCACAAAGCTCCTGTTGTTCCTCCTTTCAGTAAGGTTATAATTTATAAATAAAAGGACTTCTCTGCACTGAGCACACATTTTACTTGTGTCCAGTTCACTCTCAGATTCACTAAGCTTCTTCCTCAGTTATTTATGCAATGTACACTGCCTCTGAGGATCTACAACTGCATCCAGAGTTTAGCCTCACTTTGTGTGTACTCAGGTTATTTCTCTTACAGGGTTGTTCTCTTCAAGGAACCTTTTGCTATATAGATCAGGTTAATGGACAAAGAATAGATAAAGTTGTTTATCCTGTAATGTTAGCAGTGTTAAAATGTACAAGCTGTGTTAAGCAGCTCATAGCAAGTGGGAATGGGATATAAAAAACTCCTTGAGAAGATGTCTGCAGAATTATGCCCAAATTTTATTAAAGCATTTAAATTGGTATTTCAACACCTAACACAAGAGTTTATACAATTATGGTGAAATTCACCACCGGCATAAAACCAGCGGCATAAAACCTCTTCAATATCCACATCCCGATTAAGTGCTCAGAGAGTAAATGTTTACCAGGTCTTATCCTGGTATCCTATCCAGGATTGATAAAATCCTCAAGTATTAAGCTGTTTATCCAAGTGAATTTCTTATCCAAGTGCAAAACAGTCATAGTACCACACTGGGTCTAGGATTGGGATTGATTTCACTGGACTTTATGTCTACATCTCAGCAAGTCATCTAGCCTCCTTTTATTGCTAGTGGAGAGAGAAAAGCCCATTCATGGTAGGAACATTAAGCCCACTCAAATTTTATCCAAGCAATCAGCTATACCTGTGCCTGCTTTGGCAAGCAGTGGAATAAGTCAGGTGTTATAGAGAGCAAAGAAAAAGTTTAATTTAGCATTAAAAATGTAGTCACAAGGTGGTTTCTCACTGATCCTTAATTTAAGTGTTGTTTCCCTTAACCTGCTTAGCCAAACATTGTTGTCTAACTCCAGAAATTATTAAAGACAAAAGGTTAGCATGTTATTTACTCTGTGGAATTTTATTGCTCTTCCTATATAAATAAAATAGGAAATGGTGAGCATCTCTCCTGCATAGCCCTGTTTGCTTTAGCACAGGTCTATGGTTTTATGCAGTTATTTCACTGCTCCCACGTCTGCTTTGCACTATACCCAACCACTGCCACAGTAGCATTCATGTGCATGGCCCTTTGCACAGCAGCTATCACAGAAAGCTGAGCACACAATCACTTCTTTCTGTTTGCTCCTGTTGTTGTCGTGATTTATTAGGTACAAAGGCAGGAGACTGGCCCCGAACAAGTCGGAAATAGAATGTTTCACCCCAAAGGGGAGTATGGGGAATGGTGGGAGAGCTACAATGACCAGGTAAGCAAACAGCAAGTGGCCTATAGGGCAGTGTGGTATGTCTGTGAACAAGAGGAGCAGCCCTGGGACAATTCCAGGCCAGATCCTCTGTTTGTAATTCCTTGTGCATCCCATATAACATGTTTAGAAAAGAAAAATAAATGAGAAAACGTGTCACCACTGATGATTTCTATGTTCCATCTGACTGCCAAAAACCCCCTGAACCTTGTTCATTCGAGTGATCTGAACCACGTGTCCTGTGTGATGTTGTCATAATGGTGCTTTGAGGAGAACAAACCTTACACCTGACTCATTAAGCCAGTAGAGCAGAAGAAGAAAGACAGCATTCAAACTTAGAGTAAGCAGCTCCAGAACTCCTCTGGAACAGTGGTCCCATTACATATTAGAGGTTATAGTAGGTTCAATTGAAAGAGCAGAGAAAAACCGATTGATGAAAAAGTTTTCAGTATGAAAACATTGATTCTTCTCAATCAAAATATCTTGTGGGAAAGTTCTGAGTTTTACAGTGGTCTTAAGGATATTTTAAATAGAGTTCAAAACACCTTTTCCATAATTTTTTTCCATTTAATTTTATATAATTTAATTTATAGATTTATTTTCAATTTTGTCTTGGCCATTATGTTTTGCACGGCAAAATGTTACCATTTTAATTGATATCCTAATCTACATTTTTTCAGTTACTGGGATGAACTGTTTCAATATGGCCACTTTGATGTTTCTGTACTTCGATACTTCAAGCTATTTAACTTCCGTAAAATACTTGGAAATTTCAGCTATTCATCTTATTTTGAGCCCAGCCAGATTTCCAAATGTTGAACTCCCTCATGGGACAGAAAATCCATTTCTCCAGACATGTTCATTAATAAATGAATAAGCTGCATGTGCCACAGATGGTTCTAAATCTTTCATGGAACAATACTCTTAATAAGCACTGTATCATTGTGTTGCATTCTACAATAAGTTAGAAGCATTTTGTTTACCATTTATTAAAAGATCTACTCATTCATCATTGACCCCTGTAAGACATTTATCTATGTACCCTTAAAGCACAGTATGATCAAATTATACTTCTAGTTTTTCCATATGTTTCATATCACAAGGTGAATTTTATCATTGCAGGAGGGTGTTAAGTGAAATACTTGCGTATTATCATGCTCCCTTTGGGGACAACATTCACTCACATACATAAGGCTATCAACTATAACACCACACGACACACACCTGAGGGACCCCTGTTACTTAAGTAACATCAGGGACATTCATCACTAAGTGTTGTATAAAATATATACATTCCTGTTATTTTTTGTCAGCTGGGACTCAGTTTCTTGCCTGTGTGTTGTCTGTATTACTTTTTTTTCCCTACATTGCATTTCCTTCAGTGACGTTTATTCTTCATTTAAAAGCTATCTGGAGTCAGTATATACGAGAACTTTGAAGAGCAGAAAAGTACATGTAAATGTCAAACAACTGTATTTTGTTGTACAGTGTTCAGCTCTGTTGTGCCTGGCCATATATATGTACACTTGGAAAACTTCTTTTTTATATTTTATATTTTCACAGTGAAGAATCTGTTTGCATTCCAGACTGTAATCGATCTGAATCAAGTAGAGAGGAGAAAAAGGTTCCTGTTAAAGAGGATGCCCTAAAAGTCAAAAAGACTGGAAACTGTGCCAGTCTAATAGTTCCACAGCAAGACTGTCAGCTGCAAGACCTACTCAAACAGTTAAGAACACCTGCTGCTTAACAGAGAGTGCAATTGCATTTGATGGCTGTGTTTTGTTGTCTCCAGCCACAGTGTCCTGGCCAGTGGTCCTTGTCAAATTTCCATGAGCTCAGTAGAGTTGCCACTAAATAGCCTGGGAACCTCATAGAGAGAATACAGATGTCACAGAAAGGAAAGTAGGTTCCATTCTCCTGTCTCAGTAAATGTCAGACCAGTGTTAGAAGTCACTGGGATGAAGTGAAGGTGGAAAAAGACAGATGCAGGGTTCTGACCATTAATAATGCAAAAACCTCATCATCTCACGGGTCAAAGAGGTCCCATGGTACTGACCAAATCCAACTTACATCCTTTCAGTCTAGCAAATGCTGTGTTTTTTTATACTGGACAGTACTCTTCAGCTCATGTTCTCAAATCCCTTGTGCAGTATTATTTTCACATCAGGGCCTAACTATCTCTGTATATTAGTCTTACAAACGGCTTGGGATTTTTCAAGGTGAAAAGTGACATAAAAATAGCATCAATGCATACACTATATGATGCTTTATAAGACTATCTGAATCGGCACCGGGGTCTACTGAAAGGCACCCTTGCCCATGGGCAGGGTCTAGCTGAAACTAGATGACCTTTGAGGTACCTTCCAAACCAAATCATTTTGATTCTACGACTTTTGCATTATGTGTCATGATAATAGGTGTCCTAAAAATGCTTCATTCAGATATCAGACAATTCATTTCCCATTCTGAACATGCATGCTGCTGAAACAGCTCCCAGCATTAGCATCACTGGTGTCTGCACTGGGAGGTCATTGGCAAAGTTTCTGTCCGCCAACTCTCTCTCACTTTGTAGCTCCTTTCACCCTTATACATTAAGTCATTTATATTAATGTCAGCTGTGACTTTCGTGAAGAAAGGATGCAATAACAGATTACAATTCGAGGAGTAATATAAATAAATGTCCTTGCTGTTAACAGGAAACAGCTCTCCTTGTTTGAAAAACAATTGCAAAAGATATTGTTTACTTCTAGAACCTGGGACAGGACAAAATGAATTTTTGCCCTGTATTATTCCTCTTTTGTGTTGCATTCTCATTTATCTCCATAGAACAAGCAGCATGGAAATAGTTTAAGCTAAATTACTTGAGTGATTGAGTAAGCACTACTGAGCAACTAAAATATCGGTGTGTTATCAGCATTGTTCTCAGGCTAAAACCAAAACACAGCACTGCACCAGCTACTGAGAAGAAAATTAGCTGAAACCAGGACACTATGTCAGCTTCTTAAAAAAATGATATTGCTTCAAGTTTGAATGCAACACTCTGCTTCAGCCATTGAAACATATATAAGCATAGCTTTGCTGACAATTTTAGCACAATAAAATTTATACTGGGGCCTAAAAGTTATATTGGGGCCTATAAGGATGCTGAGGAGAGACTCTTCATTAGGGACTGTAGTGACAGGACAAGGGGCAGTAGGTTAAAACTTAAATAGGAGAACTTTAGAGTGGATATAAGGAAGAAATTCTTTACTGTTAGGGTGGTGAGGGACTGGAATGGATTGCCCAGGGAGGTTGTGAATGCTCCATCCCTGGCAGTGTTCAAGGCCAGGTTGGACAGAGCCTTGGGTAGCATGGTTTAGTGTGAGGTGTCCCTGCTTATGGCAGGGGGTTTGGAACTGGATGATCTTAAGGTCCTTTCCAACCCTAACTCTTCTATGATTCTATGATTTTATATTAGTGTTCTGAAATACAAGCTTTCCTGTATGGACATAATTAAAGAATTTGAAATCATTCCTGATTATATTAATGTGAGGACAGGTTGCAAACACATATTGTCCAGTATTTGTTTTCAGTTGTTTCATTTCAAATCTGGAAATAGATACTGATATTGATATATGACACAGAACAAAAATTCCCATAAAATTTTATGTTAATCTCTATTGATTTCCCTTGTATTCCAGTTTCTACTACTGAATAATATTAGGTATCTATGCATTCTAAGCTTTCTTAGAAAATAATAAATTCCATAATTTTAAACTGATTTTTCCTATTTCATTTAAAGTTATTAACAAGAGAATAAAAGACTTATTTTAAATTACATATGATATCATCAACTGTCCCAGTGCTAGTCCTGAGGCATTTATCATTAGAACTGATTTTAGAACTTCAGGTAATTTATGAGAATGGCACCCTTGCTAAAATATGAGAGCTTTCAGCTTTTGTGACTGCAAGTTCCTCTTTCTGTTTGTAATTTCTTCTGTATTTTGAAGGACATAACAAAACACTTTTGCTTTAATAGCATCTGCCTAAACAAACCCTGGTGGCAGAAGTATGCATCATCTCATATATAATCATACCAAAGAGTAATAAATGCTGAAACTAAACTTCTGCTACCTCAACCAAAACAAAGGACAAAGTGATCTATTCTAGACAGTAAAGAAACCCCACCAGACCATGTGTAAGGAGAGTGGAACATTTTTCTTAATACTTAAGTGATTATAAAGCAGTTAATATCCTTATAAAGCAGTTAATATCCCTTATGAACACAGGACAAAGCTCTGAAGACAAAAGTTTAGCCTCACTATAAAGATTAAGGGAAGAAAATGAGAAATTTTACTAATTGTTATTCTGTCACCAAGTGGACAAATGTAGAAGAAATACTCAAAATATGAAAGACTGAAAGCTCTCTACTTACAGCATTTTCATGTCTTGTATGTATTCTATCATGGTAGGTCTAGCAGGCTGGGGAAAAACTTAGCTTTCAAATTAAATCAAAGCAGCTTTAAGTAAAAAGATTTGAAAAAAACTATTAAAATTACTGGTTCTGAGAAAGGTGAACCTAATTACCATATAGTGAAAGAAATGATAAATCCAGAAAACATAGCCACCCAGAACCCCATATGCCGCGCAGAAGGGTTTGTTCTACCAAAACAAAAGCATTTTGCTCACAACTTGGTTTGGAAATTATGTCACTGATTGGAGTTTGCTCTTCTACAAATACGATCTGTACTCTGCTATGCTCTACTCAGTGCAACGTGCCAGCAGAAAAGCAGATTGGGGTAGAAAAATGGGGATTCAGCCAATCTTAGCAGTGGAATTCTTTTGGGAGCTCAAAGGAATTCTTCTCTTGTCATCTGAAGGAGCCAAAATCTGTTTGCAAGAAAAGTCTAGAATTTCCCTGACCTAAAGATTCCCATTGCCAAAGGGCAGAGCTGGGCATAATAAATGTGAAAAATTCCATTAGTAGACATCATAGTATGTATCTCCAATCTATCTTTATTTTTCTATTTTTAAATTATGTGCATGGCAGTGGTTTCCAGTTAACTTGAGTAGCAATATGCAGTTAGAGCAGAATCTTAAAGTACTGTCACGGCAATTTATCTGTAACCCAGCCTCATAACCAATATAAGAAAACAAGTGGTGTTCCTTTCACAGAGGCAATAAATGATTGCAAACCTTAGTCCAGTGTTGACTTTGTAGTAAGTAGGTGCAGCATAATAAAGTGGGTGATACATTTCTGAGATAACAATCCAATTATTTCTGAGCAAACTAGTAGGATTTTAACTATAAGGTTCATTCCTTACTGATAAATTGCTGCTTGCTTTCTACTCAGATTTTTATAGCAAGGAATTTGCAATGAATAACGGTCAGGTCTTTCAGGCTTTTGCATAACATTTACATCAAACAGCCACTGATCTCCTCTAGAGCACTAGGGTCTCCACTAGTCACACATGCAGCCTGGTTGTTGGGCACAGTGCAGACAGTAAATGAGTGCATCAGTCAAGACTGACCCAAAACCAGCTGGTGACACTGAAGATTTAATTATCATCTGCCTTTGCCAAGGGCTAGACACATCCCATATTTCATCCTTTTCCCAGGCTCCTCAGCCTCATATCCTTACTTAATGATTGTTTCATGAGGGGTGGCCAGGAAGGGACTGATATGTTCTCTTCACAATGTCTTGCAATCTGACTTTCAGCCAACTGAAAATGTCTACATGCATTTAGCACTCATGCACACACTTAAAACCATAGGGTTCGAAGATCTGTATGAAGCCAGTGCTTGAAGTCAGGAATGGTGCTAGAATACACCTCTTTCTTCTGGTAAGCATTTCTTTTTGCATTGGCTAATCCTTCATGTTAATGGCATATTTCACCTGTGTGGCAGGCAGGTTTGTCACAGATCCCTTTGAGTTCTGAACTCAGTAGGTATTGAGACCCCACCAGGGAAGACATACAGGACTGGGACTAGGCCCTCTCTTTCTGCTAGATCAAAGTTACAAGTGCAAAGTCACCCAGCCTTCTGGTCCAGCTCAAACTCAGTGGGAGCTACAGTCATCATACCAGAACAAGAGGCAAGATCTCATCTCCTAAAGTATGCAAATCCTGCTCCTGATGTTGGCACCAAGCTTCCACTGAACTTGGGACTGAGCATGGCCAAGGAGCCAGGGCTTTCAAACAGCTCCATACACACACTGAGTTCATGTTCTAGTGAAAAGAGCAGGCAATCCTCAGAAGCAATGATTTGCCTTTGGAAGATGTTAGTATCAGTTCCTACTTAACTCAGAGATGCAAGAGTCAGTGTAATCGGTGCTACAGCTTAGATGTAGCTTTTCACTCTTGTTCTGATTGAGGTACAGTAAAGCAAGACATCAGCTGTTCTTGCATTTTAGGGTAGGTATATGTTACAGTTAATGTCCAAGATCCAGATGACAACTGCAGAAAAGGGCTGAACCCTTACATACTCACACAGATCATCTCCCAGTCTAGCCTCTCTTAAAATACCCACTGGTTTGCATTGTGTTTGTCTACTGGATTCTGTCATGCTGCTTTTGAAGGGGAAAGCTGTCAACATATGTTGTGTTACATGATCCATCATAATTCCATGTAATGTAATCATGGATGTGAACCCACAAGAAGGCTTTGTTTACACTCAGCATATAAATTTTTCTTAGATGCCTGGAAGAGCTATTACACTGATAGTGTGTGGCAAACCTCCATATAATGGCTGATATAAAGTCATCTGTGTTTAGTAAACTGTGTGTCTTGCAAACTGTTACACTGCAGACTAATGTGTTAGTTTATCTATTTCAGGCTTTAAAAGCAAGCAAACAAGCAAGCAACAAATTTGTGATACTTTGCCAGGGTCTCTAATGTGGTTGTCTTTCTAAAATCCTAAATGGCTTTAGCAAATGTTTTGGAAACTGAAGTGAATTGCTTAAAGTTCTGTTCCATTTTATATATAAAGAATGCTTATTTGTATGTGGAGACTATGTTTTTCCTGTTGACATCACTTCAGAGTCATTGTTTCAGCTAAGAAATATTTCTAATGGTCTTTCTTAATTCCAAGAATTTTAGGTCAATGTATGTATAAACACCAGCTCATCAACCTAAGGAAGATGCAAAAGAAAAGGAGTGGTTTTATGCTACGTGTTTATAAGTGCCACAGCTGGCTTTTCCTAGGTAGCAAGAGAAGAAAACTAAGCAACTTTGATAATGAGCGGGGTATGATGGGATCAGAAGACAAATCACCCTGAGAGGACTCATTTTGCAGGACAGTAGAGCAAAATGTTTATTGCTGTCTCTAAACTCAGGTCATCATGAGGAGCTGCTTCTATACCTTGTCTGTTATTTCTTTCCTGCTAGGAATATAGCTTTATTCTATGAGCTGACCTACAATTAAAAAATTACATTTTTTAAGCGAGTAGTTACTAACTTACCAAGCACACTGATGAAAATGAAGTCACCCATTAGAAGTGGTTCTCCAACCAGAACCAGTATAACCCCTTTCTGAGTATTGCTCCAATACTTCCAAGTAGTAGGTTATAAACAGGCATTTTTCCCCAAGCCATAACAGACTATGTTTCTCCATCTCCCATTTTATACTCCCTGCCTCACACCAGGAATCCATGGCCAGCACCCTACACCAAATTCCTTACCACTGAATGCTCTCAGACCATCCTACATACCTGCCAACTGCAACACAGCCAGTCCAAGTCTCTCACCTATTCCCTTCAAGCATTAACTTCTTCCTCAGTCCTCCCTGCATTCCTCAGTGCACAGCACCGATTCCTGACACCATTCCAACAGAAGGAAAGCCATCAAGCTGCTCCCTCCCCAAGGGTGGACACTCCCTATGTCCCCAGTACAGCAGCAGAGGGGTCAGCAGTGGCCATGAACCAGCAGAGTAGGTCATGGCTGGAGGCAAGAAATGGCCTGCGAAATGAGCTGGCAAACTCTTCTTATTGTCCTAGAACATATATGATAGATATAGATATATTGCAATAGATAGAGATATAGATGAAATTATAGTCAGCTTTATGATGAATATAAGCTCTGGGAGACCACATACCCATGGTATAGGTACAGTGATTATATTACTAATTTTGATGTGAGTTCCCATCTTATCTCATTTCTGTTTACAGCTCTAATGGGAAATCAGTTTCCTGGGCCCAGAATGAGAAAAGCAGCAGAGGAGCACACCTTTGGCAGCGGCTGTCAATCCACATCAACAAAAAAGAGAACCCCAATCAAACTGCAGTGATCAAGCCTTTTTCCAAAAGCACAGATAGTAGCCGACACAGTAGCAGCGCTACATTTCCTGAGGCCAGTGCCAAAACCCTTTATGATGTTTCAGAAGCAGAAGAGCAATACCCAGCTCAGTACCGACCGCAGACTCCCTCGCCTATCAGCACCCTGAGCCACAGAACTGCCTCTGTTAGCAGAACAGAAGATGATGCCCCCACCTTCCAATCAGAGCCTCCTCAGCGAAGTAGCTCCTCTCAAGGGTCCCTCATGGAGCAGATCAGTAGTGTGGTTACCCGCTTCACAGCCAATATCAGCGAGCTGAACTCTATGATGCTTTCAACAGCCACTCCAGGGACAATGGTGTCCACTCCTCTCTGCTCTTCATACCTGATTCCAAGGGAAATCCAGCTTCCTACTACAATGACCACATTTGCAGAGATTCAGCCGCTTCCTGCCATTGAAGTTAACGGCGCTTCACAGTCAGCTAGGAAACCTTCAAATGGCAGCATCAAGGAAGGCACTTCAGAGACCCCATCAACCAAGCAAGACCTTGAGGAGTTGGTAGCTTTAACTCCTCCTTCTCCTTTTAGAGACTCCATTGATTCTGGAAGTGCATCTCCCAGCTCTCCGGTTTCCGAATCAGCTCTCTGTATCCCGTCCTCCCCAAAGTATGACACGCTCCTCATCAGAGATTATACTCAAAGTTCTTCTTCGTTGTGAATGTAGTTCAAGACAACGTTGGAACATTGGATCTCAACTACTACAAGCAAGTAGTGAGGGGACAGCCAAGCCTTCAAGATCTCCAGTGTTTATGAAGATAGAGTGAGAGGCATTGCGTCATCTAGTGAGAAGTGGAGAGCAAGAAGAGGAGTTGCTTGAGAAGTGGAAACATCAGATTAATTATGCTGTTTTAAAGACAAAATGACTCTTGGCAGATTTTCGTGGCCTTAAAAAAACATGGGCTTTTCAGAAACACTGAATCTATTTTTGAGGGCTTACAAGGAGTCTGTTAAATCAGTTACATACCAAGTGCTTTGCTTTAGTATTACAATGAACCGTGTGTACAATATACGGGGCGGGGGGGAAACTAGATTGTAAACAACTATACAATGGTTTGTTTGTTTACGCTGATTCCTTACCCAGAAGTGAACCTTGATCTTTTATCAAGAATAGAAGACCAAACATTGAATGTACATTTTCTAACAGACTCAAATCTGGGACCAACCCATCAAGCTTTCTTTCTTTTTTTTTTTTCTATGAAGATCTCAAAAAGCAGTAATGTATGTTCAATAACTACCAAACTTTTTGTTGAAGCATATTGTGTCTGTGATACGTTACACGTGGATAACACTAAGCTGAGGCTTTGCAGTGAGTGACTGCAATATGGAGGGCTTTACAAGTGACTTCTCAACCTACACATTTGTTTATGAAATTCTCTTCTATCAGTATCAAAAATTCAATTTGTTGACATTGGATTCACCTTCACAGCAACAAAACCCAAGGAAGATTTCCTGACTATTTCACCATGTTGCCAACTAATAATGACGTAGCAAAAAATATTTTCTGGAGTACTGTTTTGTAATTCCCTTATCAGGGCAAGTTGTTGAGGTGAATATTCTCTTTCTAGCAGCACTACCAAGCTATATCATAGCTGCACTCCCTACTGAAGTTAACTCATTTCTATGGACATTCTTATGCTAATGTTACCACTTAAAATACTTATTTGGGCTCCCATAGTTTTTTGCTTTTAAGGAACAGGTAAACACTCTAAGGATTTTCTCTATACTTAGAATGACAGAGTTCTAGGAGACAGATCTAGATTATGATGAATGCTAACTGTCAGTGGAAAGGTTGTCATAATTGTAATTCATATCCAGGAAAAGGAAAACCCTATGTCAAAATCTGCTTAGAGGTGATTTAACTACTCTTTAATAAGCATCGATTTTAACATTATTTAGCTGCAGAAGCCTTGCAGCTATGAACTGTGACAAAAAAAGGAAAAAAAAGAAAAAAAAATACTTTCAAAGCAATACAGAGTAAAGGTTAAAACAGGGAAGACCTAACGAGACATGAACCAACAGAGTCTTTCTTTGTTTCTTAACAACTGACAGAAGCAAGGGGATTCCTCACATTTTTTTCCTGTATCAAGGTAGTACATTTTAGTGCACTTCATACTGTCACAGCACTTTTTTAATACAGCCAGGGAAGGGTTTTAAAGTTTGAATAGGAACTAAATAATTTTTGATAGGTATGGTTACATAAGACTTGTAAGTCAGGCCCTAAACGCACACAGTATTGGCTCTCTCTTTCATGACAAAGCTGTCCTCAGGTGCCAAACTTTTATGGGTTTGTTTTGTTTTATTTTACTTATGGATAGTATGAAGTGGTGAGTGATATACTTCAATTCAAAGTTGAGTTGATGTAGCCTTACATAGATGACAGCCTCATGGAAGGGAGCCTTGAAATAAGGCTGCTATGTTTCATTTTCAAAACCTTTCAAACTTATCTCTTCAAAGATAACAAATATTTTGTAATCGAAATTCATACCCCCTTTCTCTTCCCCATATCCAAAACAATAGATATTAAAAAAAAAAAAAAAAACAAAAA
>NDXB01015404.1:68561-79876 GCA_002631895.1 Agapornis roseicollis | reverse complement strand
AAAAACAATTTGTTCTTTTTATTGTTTTATTTGTTTTTTGTTTTTTGTTTTTTTTTTTTTTTTTTTTTTGTCACTAAGATATCACAATGATATAAGAATTTGAGAACCAAATGGAGTGAAAAGCTATGACTAAACAAACTTTTCTTTACATGAGTTAACAACATCTCTTTCGCTCTCCCAGTTAAGGAACTAACTTACATTTCCATGCAATGTATTCTCTCTCTCCTTGCGGAAGATGTTAGTTACTGTATAACTATATGGAATAATTTCTTAGGCAAATGAAATCTTTCTTCCCTGGTAACTTGTCATATAGACCTAGAGTTGTATATTTTTTGCCTCTGCACTAATTAGCAGAGGGATTGTTTACTCTAAAAGTGATAGCATTCCCTTCTGATAGGCACTGATGGATAGCATAGAATAGATAGATAGATAGATATATGCTCATAGAATTGCATTAATATTTCAGGGATAATCAGTTCACTCTATTTCTTGAAGTACTATCAAATGAGTCTATATAATTTACTAGCTTCCTGTCTGTCTCTACCACATACTTTCCTTCAAGGATGCCAGCTCTGTCTTTCCTCTAAGTCTTCTGCCTTTGAATAGCAATGACATATGTTGTAGGTGTCACATTGGAATTGACAGTTTGCTTTTAATAAGGTCTCTATAATTTGGCTCACTGTAACTCTAGATATTGTATATGAATCATACACATCATCAGGTGTAGCATGTCACTGCCACAATACATTTTTCTTCAAATGTATGTGCTAGCTACATAATCTGTAGATAGTATTAACACATTTTTTTTAGCAAATGAAAACTCAGCAGCTTTTGCTTGGGTTTGTAGGTTACTAGGCATTTTGTGCACTTATTCCCATTTATTCAGTGTATCATATGCTATCAAGAGATGCAACTGCATAAGAGATGGTCTGGAAACAATTCCCAGACTACAGGTTCTTCAACGTCTTCTTTTTCATTTTGTAAGTTAATATCCCACCCATATGAAGAGTCAACTGTCATAAATATTGCAAACTCTTTGTAAAAACCATGTCCTATTGACATGTCACATTTCAAGTGCCAAAGCTAAGCTAAAGACAAATTTCAAGCACCGTAATTTCAGAAGTCGGCTTCCACAATGTATCCCATAACTTGAGAAGAAAATCCTTAGACCTCCAACACTGAAAAATTTGATTTTTTTTTTTTTGTGTGTCCCAATATCTAATCTATCATGAGATTAGAAGTGGTAAAACCAACAATAATGTAAGGAACAGGATATTTCAGACTAAATAGTGGGTTTGCTCATTCTTGTCCCTGTTCTTTGTGAAGACAATATGGTGTGAATTTTAAAAATATATGTTTTGTATGAGATAAATTAGGTTTTGAATACTTCATGTCCAGTGTCATTAATCTAGTTCCTGGTTTTAATGATTGAATTATTTATTTATATTATTCCTTCCTTCTTCATTTTCCCTTGAAAATAAAATTTAAATACAAGATAGAACAACTAATTGTTCTTCCTAGCAAACTTTATGTATATTCCAGAAGAATGTGCTTTTAAAATGAAAGCTTTTGGGACCTTTTTAAAAAGTCTAGTAAGTATATCATCTACCTCATTCTAAGGAAAGTGTTGTTTCTAGAGAAAGATCTGTACACAATTGTGATCTGAAGTTAGCCAAGTAATTCATTTAACTCTTGTTAATTCATGTCTTATCATTACTTATGAAAAGCAGTTCACAGTTCACATTGAATGTGTAGATTTTCTGGTGCTTTTTCAAACTCAAAATGTCCAACAATCAGATTTAAATTTCAATAAATTAAAAATAAAATAAATAGAAAAGAGACATTATATTTTAGGAGAGGATCTGGTTCGAGACCATCTTAAGAACCTGAATGTACACAAGTCCATGTGACCCGAAGAAATCCAACCACAAGTCCTGAAGGAGCTGGCAAATGAAGTTTCTAAGCCACTGGCCATCATATTTGAGAGATCATGGCAGTCAGGTGAAGTGCCTGACAAAAAGAAAAAGGGAAATATAACCCCCATTTTCAAGAAGGGTAAAATGGATGACCCAGGGAATTACAGCCCAGTCAGTCTCACCTCTGTGCCTGGCAAAATCTTGGAGCAGATTCTCCTGGAAGGCATGCTAAGGCACATGAAAAACAATGAGGTGCTTGGTGATAGCCAGCACGGCTTCACTAGGGGGAAATCCTGCCTGAACAATTTGGTGGCCTTCTATGACGGGGCTACAGAACTGATGGACAGGGGTAGAGCAGCTGATGTCATCTACCTGGACTTGTGCAGAGCATTTGACACTGTCCCACATGGCAACCTTGTCTCTAAATTGGAGAGACATCAATTTGATAGGTGGATCACTCGCTGGGTAAAGAAGTGTCTGGATGGCCGCATGCAAAGAGTTGTGGTCAATGGCTCAGTGTCCACCTGGAAGGCAGTGACGAGTGGTGTCCCTCAGGGATGGGTTTTGGGACCGGTCTTGTTCAACATCTTTGCTGCTGACATGGACAGTGGGATTGAGTGCGCCCTCAGCAAGTTTGCTGATGACACCAAGCTGTGTGGTTCGGTGGATACACCAGAGGGAAGGAATGGCATCCAGAGGGACCTTGACATGCTTGTGAGGTGGGCTAATGCCAACCTCATCAAGTTTAACCATGCCAAGTGCAAGGTCCTCCACCTGGGTGGGAGCAATCCCAGGCACAGCTACAGGTTGGGCAGAGAGGAGATTCAGAACAACCCTGCGGAGAAGGACTTGGTGGTGGTGGTGGATGAGAAAATGAACATGAGCTGACTGCAGTGTGCTCTTGCAGCCCAGAAAGCCAACCATATCCTAGGCCATTCAAACTGAGGGAATTACGTGTCAGTAAGTATATGAATAAATATATAGTGCACATGTACATTTATCTGCAGACACATTTTTTATATGTGGACTGGAAGACTCCCACTTCCTTTTTTTACTACTTTTCGTAGCTCTGATGTTAATGAACATAGAAACTGTAAGCACTTTTTCAGTATATCCCTTTAGTGCTGAAAATTCCAATGTAGTGTCTTTTCATTAATGACAGCACATAGATGAAATCCAATGTCTAAAATTTTTATTTACAAATAATCCTTCCTCCCGCCACTACTAGCAAATGTAGCCAAATCATCTGCAATTGTAGAATGTGGGAAAAATTAAAAAAGAAGGATTTTTTCAACATTGTTAGGAAAAGTAAATGCTGTCATTTTAAAAAATGTCTATTACTTAATGTAAGATAATTTATGCATGCAAAGATTTGGGTTAACTGCAAAGGAACGATGAGGCCTGAGGGTGTATGTTTTTCTACGTACCTCCTGTCTTCAAATATTTTCAGGTCACAAAGTACAGTTAATTAACTGATGTATTTTCTTTGCTGGAAGCACTACTGAATATTTCATTCATTTTAATTGTTTTTATATCCAAAGCTTGAAGGAAAATATAATAATTACAGACAGTATAGAAATCCAAATACATTGCAATTATCTACCTTAATATCTCATTGTTTCATCTTACGTGTGAGCAGTGTACAACAAATCTGACAGTATACAACATCGTTTACAAAGTGTTTTTTTGAGTTCATTCTGTGCTATGTTTTTTTTGTTTCAGAGTCTATTTATATTGCATGAATGATATCTCTCTCATATATAACCAAAAAAACCCCAAAACCTTTTATTTTCATACAGCAAGATGGAACATGTTATCATGCTGTGATCTGCTTATTGGCAAGTGAAAATGTTCCTTTCTTACCAGATTTCAGTGTGTTTATCTGAAAGGGTACACAGGTGTTACTAAAGCCTTATCTGGCTGTATGGACGCTACCAAGGGAAAGAAGCTGGACAGAGAAAGGAAGACAGAAATTTTTGTAGAATAGAGTAGAACCTGAGAGAATTATCAATAATGGAGTGGATTTTGAAGAACTCATTTCAGGAAAGTTGGTGTGAACTGTAATAGAGGTGGTGAAACTGTTTTAAGATGAAGAGTAAAAAGACATGGTAAAATTACTTTCTCTGAATTTTCTAATGGACTTTTCTATAACCTTGGCTCTGAAACCTGGTTTTGTAAAGCACTTAAACATGTATGTAACCACTACATTTATTTAGGTTCTGGAATGTACTGACAGATCAAGCAAATATAAAGTCATAAGCACATATTAAGATAATATAAAGATTTTTCTAAACAAAAGCAAAGTCTAAGAATGTTCATTAGGCAAAAACCTTTCAGTGAGTCTGGCTATGTTACTTGTATTCACATGTCTGGTGTCAATGGAGAATTAAGAAGAAAAAATCCTGATTAATATACTATATATCCAGTTTCTACAATTTTAATTTACCAAGCTCCTGTTGCTGCTAAATCAACATTGAAATTGAAAAAAACCCCAAACAAACAAAACCAACAACACAACACCAAAACCAAGACAATACAAGAAATACTGTTCAGTTAGGGAAAATAATGGTCTTAATGTTGGTGGCCATTATAAAAACAGCCTTCTCTTGTTCATTTCAGCAGTTATCATGCACAATTAACAGTCTTGCAGATAGGCCATAGTTTGATCAGGTAATGAGCTTCAATTACTCTTATTCAAGGAATGATTCTGATGCTTCAGGTTTATTTTTAAGATTATTGGTAGAACATGAACAATGAACATTTTCCCGTGTACTATAAATTCTCAGTCTTTCTTTTCCCTGCTTCCCTGGCTCCTCGATATTTCACAAGAAAGATGCCTAATGTAGCATAACATAAAACAGTCTTTGGTGATGTTAACTTGGTTGGAAAGAGTATTTCAATTATATTCTTCTTGCTGATGTTTACCATTAAAAGCAATGAGTATCTTCTGGGAATAAGTAGTTTGATGGATTGGGGTTTCAAAAAAGTATTAACACAGTTGAAAATGAATAGGTAAAATAAAAATCTCAGTAAGCAAAATGACAACTTTACTTCCAGAGCTCCGATTATTGTCATGTGTATACCTTAATGCTCTGCATTAACAAGGAAGGATTTGCATTCAAAAGCATCTTTTATGAACGCAGCTGTGGATTACATTACATGTTTTTTATCTTGTTTTTTTGGTAAATCCCCTGCAAAGTAACAGTGCTTCAAGATAAATTACTCAATAGTACTTACTGGCCCAGAGACTGTTGTGTTGAACTGGAGCATTTCAGAGGCTGTAGAAGCCTAGGTGGGCAGGGAATACAGAGCAAGGTTGAGGAAAAAAGTGTGCGGCTCCTTGTCTGGGATGCCTGAAGGGACTCTTAGCATCTCAGAGAGAGACAAAATACAAGCTAAGTATTCACTCACCTTTTATGAAAATAAAAATTTTCCCATTTTTTTTTTTCCAAAAGTACAGTAGGACCTGTACACTGGGAAAGATCAGCAAACTGCTTGACTCATGATTTCATTTTGATCACAGTCAATAATGGATGTCTAAGGAGAAGTATGTGAAACTGAACAATCCCCTTCACATTTGTGTACAAGTTTCTACTGAAAACAATTAAAATCTTTGCTGTCTGGAAAATAGAGTTTTCATTACTGTACTCAACATAGTGGTTCATAACGTTCCATGCTAGATGGCAGAACAGGAAGAATCCTTCAGCAAGGCAGTACTCTGGGAAGTTCTTGAAAGAAAAATAAATGCTTGGTTGCTAGGGAAGGATGCTGCTCCTGAGAAGTAGAAGTCTTCACAGAGTTTGTTTAGACAGGGAAACCTTAAAACTGCTAAAACAGAAGGCAAAACTTACAGAAAGCGGCCATTCTGTGAAGATATCATGGACAGAGGAAGATTTTTTAAAATGGGTTATCTTGGTCTAAGTTCATAAAGTTTTGTGTTTTAATGATAGAGATTAGTAGAGATTGGAAGCACATTTTGGTACTCTTTAGAGAGCTCTCTTCAAAAAGGTGAGGCAGTTTCACCAAAAAGGTCTGCCTCCCCTGCAGCCTTTTGACACAATCCTCACCCATACTCCATTACATTAGTAAAAATGCAATTTTTAATTTAGCCACTAATTCAAAGCAGCATCTGTTACAAAAGGCCAGTTAGAAAAGCAAATTTCCCAAAAGACAAAAAGCCTACAGTTAAAACTCTGGGTTCCATCTGTCTCTCAAAGACAGAATGGAAGAACACAAAACAAAATGCCAAGGTAGGAAAGTTTTCTGTGTCTCACAGGTACATGTCCTATTAGCCAGTTTACTAAAAAAAAAAATAAAAAATTGTCTTTCAAATTATTTAGCAATTCTAGTTCCACAAATTTATTTTAGTTGCTATTGACAGTTATATAGTTAACACAACATTATGCGCAACATGACATATCTCAAGTCAATCAATTTACCTGATGGTTAGTTCCCTGGCTTGCACAACCACATATCACTAGAAGCTCTGTTTCAATATATCCTTCACTATCAATCTAGCATATTTTCTTCTGAAGACAAGTGGAAATGCTCTGGCCAGATGAATGATGCTTTTTGTCAAGCTTTTTCCTTAGTCAATACAATCATTGGACAAAGTATAGAAATAATTTATTGTGCAGCACCTGAAGCCCTCATTCCCTCTTCCAAGACTGTGCTAACCAGAAAGATCAGAGATGTGTTCTGTAAATCCTCCTTGTAAATCTTCTGTTGTCTCCTGAACAGAGTTGCAGTTTTGACAGAGGGTGAATACTGAGAAGAGAAAGCTCCCATTTGGCCTACCAAATGTCTATATTTCATTTCACTTGCTGGCCTTGAATGTCCTCAGGCAAGGATGGTTACTGAATCCAAGTCTTCCACCTCTGATTTAGTCCTCTGGCAGCTGTATGTGTTCTGCCCTTTTCTTCATAGGATCACAGAACAGTTAGGGTTGGAAAGGACCTTAAGATCATCTAGTTCCAACCCCCCTGCCATAAGCACAGACACCCCACACTAAACCATGCCACCCAAAGCTTCATCCAACCTGGCCTTGAACACTGCCAGAGATGGAGCACTCACAAACTCCCTGGCTAACCCATTCCAGAGTCTCACCACCCTAACAGGAAAGAATTTCTTCCTTATATCAAATCTAAACTTCCCTTGTTTAAATTTTAACTCATTACCCCATGTCCTATCACTACAGTCCCTAATGAAGAGTCCCTCTCCAGCATCCCTATAGGCCCCCTTCAGACACTGGAAGGCTGCTATGAGGTCTCCATGCAGCCTTCTCTTCCCTAGGGTGAGCAGCCCCAACTTTGTCAGCCTGTCTTCGTATGAGAGATGCTTCAGTCCCCTGATCATCCTCATGGCCCTCTCTGGACTTGCTCCAACAGCTCCATGTCTTTTTTATGTTGAGGGCACCAGAACTGCATACAATACTCCAAGTGAGGTCTCACAAGAGCAGAGTAGAGGAGCAGGATCACCACCTTTGACCTGCTGGTCACGCTCCTCTTGATGATTTCTCTGCTTTAAATTAGAACAGCTGTCACTGAATTTAATAAATAACTAATTAATGCAAGATCCTGATCCAGAGAGAGATTATTCAGTATATCTAAAGAGCACTGGCAAAGTTTTAGTTTTGGCTTGCAACTGTGCAGGAGCTATGAGCTGATGTAGTCTGTAATTGGTGGCCTGAGAAGCACAAACATAGAAACAAAAATGTTTCAAGTGAAACATGCTAGAATTATATATATTTGGTGCTTCATTAAATGATTGCATAACCATTAAGTGTTGGCACTTCCAATGTTATATACGTGCATGGATCATTTTTGGGGTGATTTGGATTTAGATGCAAGTACTTCAGTTTTGCCTCAGGCCAGCTTAAAATACCCCAGTCACTTAAACGGTTGTACCAGAAGCTCTGTGAAGGAATCTTTGTTTTGCTCTGAATTCAGAAAGCTCTAGTGACATCTCTTAATTTTCCAGCAAAAACAAATCTCAGGATTCTGTGCTGCTTTTGATATATGGTTTTCTAGAGGTTTAATTAGTCTTTCTGAACTACATTTATAATACTGAATTTCAAACTGGGACATATCTGATTTCTCAGAAAATGGGAAATGTTTACATGCTGTGTTTGGTTTTTTTTGTTTGTTTTTGTTTTTTTTTTTTTTTAAAAAAGTATTTCTTTCTTCTGGAATAAAATCAGATTATTGGTATTTTGATACTACTTTTGCAACTCCTAGGTGGCAAGGCATGCATACCATCCACATATTCCTAAAATCCACAGCTNTTTTTTTTTTTTTTTTAACAAGTATTTCTTTCTTCTGGAATAAAATCAGATTATTGGTATTTTGATACTACTTTTGCAACTCCTAGGTGGCAAGGCATGCATACCATCCACATATTCCTAAAATCCACAGCTAACATTTCAATGTATGGCTATTGCCATCACCATTTTTTTACCTAGCTTTTGCAAGCACCTACAAAATAAGACTTTGTATACTCAAGCCCAGACTCTAGTATTTTGTCCTCTCAGACACATGACAGTGATGCTTAAAGAGAATAAGGAAGAAGAGAGAATTTGATGAACTGCTACACCATATTAAATCGTCTTAAAGTCAGATTATTTGGAGGCTTTCTAGAGGTTTTCAAAATGCATCATTGAATTACTGTTGATACACCTGTGCAATGAGCTCACTAAACAGAATTCTCAGCATGCTAACAATGTTGTTAGAAAGGAGACATTTGACTAAAAGGTAATGTAATTGCCAGTTTCTTTAATGTGCACTCTTAATGTATTTTAACAGAAGACTGATTCACATAAAATGTGCATAATTAGCTGTGCCCCCATATAATACACAATTGCCACATTAGACTTCCTTTCATTAATTGGAAGTGCTTTTTTTTTTTGACTTCATTGTGTAGTAAGTTAATACTATACCCTAAGCATTCCATACTGCTAAAAGTTCACTTTTTAATTGCTCATGTTCATCAAATTATGATGAACATACAGAAGAGGATAGATATAGAAAACAAAAATGTGCACAATCAGTTGATAAAGAGAAGAATAAAGTCTCTTGTATTAAGGATTGCAGTAAAACTCATAAAGATGTAATTTCCCACAGAATCACAGAGTGGTTGAGGCTGGAAGGGACCTCTGGAGGTCATCTGGTCCCACCCCTGATGAAGCAAGGCCAGTTTTGCTGAGGACCAGTGATCTGATTTAGTGGTGGTCTTGGCAGTCCTGGGGTAAAGGTTGGACTTGATGATCTTAAAGGTCTTTTCCAACTTAGCTGATTCTATGATTCCATATCCAGACAGCTTTTGAAGATCTCCAGGAATGCAGACTCCATCTCTGGGCAACCTGTACCAGTGCTCAGTAAAAAAGTGGTTCCTAATGTTCAGGGGGGAAATCCTGTTTTAGCTTGTGCAACTGCCTTTTGTCCTGTCACTGTGCACCACTAAGAGTGTGATTCATCTATACACCCTGCTTTCTAGTATTTATATAGATTGATGAGATATACCCCACAAGCCATCTCTTCTCTAGTTTGAACAGTTGCAGCTCTCTCTCAGCCTTTCCTCCCAGCACTATGAAACTAAAACTCAGAAATTCTGCAAAAATAGCAAAAAAGTGAGACAAGATTCTACCCTAAATAAAAGACCAGAATCAGACCATAAATAAATATACTTATAAAAGCATGGTTTAAAAGGAACACAAACCCCCAATATTTAGCTTTATGTCAGCATAATATCCCAAAGAACTTTAATAACTGAATCAGACTGTAAGTAAATATAAAAGCATATTTTAAAAGGAACACAAACCCCCAGTATTTAGCTTTATGTAGGCATAATATTCCAAAGAATTTTAATAACTGAATTGAAATAGAACAAGGAAGCTGGTTTGCAGAAAAAGAAGAAAGCACTTGGAATTTTTCAAATATGATGTACAGGCTATTATTGCAGGCTGGATGAATTATGACACTACAAGCAAAACATTATACGTTGGAATATTCATTTTAAAAAAATGTTTTAAAAGAACATGTATCTATTAAAGGGAATGTGGCAGACTGAGCTGAAAGTCAGTCTTGAAACACCGTAAATATCCTGAACTCTGAGGACAGGCCACATAAAAGACAGGCTGCATAACAAAATGACCTGCTCTTATTCCCCTCTACCTCTAAGAAAACCACCAAGCAGCCTGAAAAGAGAAAAAGACTTAAATATGAATTTAGGGCCTTTCTGTCATCTCTTACAAGACTAGTCACAATTTACTAAGTAAAAAATTAATATCATTCAAGGCTTAATTTTTTAATTAATTAGCAGCATTTTGACATTGTGTGAAATAGATCATGAATTGCATATGATAAAAAAGAAGTCCATGTGAAATGGAAGTTATTTACACGTCATCAAAAGAAGTTATACTTATTTACTGAAAATTATTTACATGTCCTTCCTTATGGAATAGTGCTGACACAAGAAACTGGTTGCAAAAGGTTAACAATGCTAACATAGCTGACTTTCTTCTCCACTTTGCTACTCTGAGAATTTTAAAAAGTGAGAGCTGCAGGTGCATTTTCTGGAATATTATTTAACACTAGAGCTAAAGCTGTAAATGGATCTCATATTATGCAACTATGAACATAAAAGGCCCTAAAGAAATTAACTGAGATTATAATACGATTGTGTCTGAAGGGACTGAAAAATCTGAAAGATATTTTTTATACAAGTGGCCTTGTACAAAGAACAACCATAAGGAAGCTGTTATGCATATTCATAGCACATATGCAAAACCGGAATTTGAATGCAAACCCCATGATGACAGTGCAAGAAACCTCTAAGAAGGACACCTGCTTTCATCAGATGACTTTACTAAAAAAAAAATACAACAGTGTAACAAGCAATTGCGGATTCTCATCTAGTTCTGCTGTCTTAGTAACAGCTGATGCTGGCCTGTAATTTAGTTGGATATCAACATGAAAGCTTTACAGTGAAGTATAGGTTCAATACGTAAAGTATGTAGTTTGTTTCCATTTCTCCTCCATTTAATAAGCCTCAAAATAATGGAGCATTAATGAAAAGGGCAGCAAAGTCACACTTTAATCTGTATTTTATGCAGGCAAATTACGAAATGGTACTTGTAAAGCTTGTGTCTGAATTCACTGATATGTTCTTCAAGAGAGATCTAAGTGCTTTGACTGCTATTTGAAGCTATTGTCTTACTGTCAAGCTGTGGATGTACAGAGATGCAGGCAAGCAGGCTTTGAACTAGCTCGTGATCAAAGTGCCAATATTTGAAACTAAGGTTGGAAACAATGTCTCCCAGCCATAGTGTAGGCACATGGGTTGTATTCAGTGTCATGCTCTCTGAGAAAATGGTTATCTCAACTGTCCAAACCTAAAAAAAAA
>NDXB01015404.1:29343-53144 GCA_002631895.1 Agapornis roseicollis | reverse complement strand
AGAAAATTTAAAGAAAAATATATATAATTTAAAAAAAAAAAAAAAAAAAAGGCAACAGTCCTTATAATAGTATATGAAAACTAAATGAAGTTTGGCATAATGCTGTATAAATGCCAAAAAGAGATATCGAAGCCCTGAACTGGAAAACATCACTGTGTTGTGTAGAGTTTCAAGGCCTCTGGTGTCAGATGAATGTCCAGAGTCCCCAAACCAGAACCTGTGTTCTTGGGTTTTTTTTTGTTTTGGTTTCCTTTTTTTTATTTTTTTTTTTTAACAGCATAGGATGATGGAATGGTTGGGGTTAGAAGGGACGCTAAAGATTATGTAGTTCCAACTGTGCCAGTGTCTCACAACTCTCACAGTAAAGAACTTCTTCTTAACATCTAACCTAAATCTCCCCTCTTTCTGTTTAAAGCCATTCCCTTTTGTCTTATCACTACTTGTTCTCATAAAAAGTCCATCTTTGGATTTCTTGTAGGCCACCTTTAGGTGCTGGAAGGTTGCTATAATATCTTCCTGGAATCTTCTCTTCTCCAGGCTGAACAAGTCTACCTGCCTTCACTTGTTTTCACAGGAGAGGTGCTCCAGCCCTCTGATTATCTTTGTGGCCCACCTCTGGACTCACTCCTACACTCTTACGTTGTGGGCCCCAGAGCTGAACACAGTATTCTAGGTGAGTCTCATGAGAGCAGAGGGGCAGGATCACCGCTTTTGGCCTGCTGGTCACGCTCCTTTTAATGCAGTCACCATATGACTTTCTGGCTTACTGGGCTGTAAGCACACACTTCTGGGTCATGTTGGGTTTTTCATCAACCAATAACACCATGTCCTTCTCCTTAGAGTTGCTGTCCATCCATTCTCTGCTCAGCCACAATCCAGAGGCAGAACCTTGCACTTGACCTTTTTGGATTGCATGAGAATATATTTAGACAACCTATAATTGTATGTTTGGTGAAAAGAAAGCATTAGCTCTTTCAGAAACGTGATTTAGAGGACCCCACCAATACTGTTGTTGTGGTTTAAGCCCAGCTGTAAGTCACTCCCCCCACTCCTTCGTTCCCCTGGCTCCCGGAGTAATGGGGAGGAGAATCAAAAGAATGTAACTCCCACGGGTTGAGATGAGAACAGTCCAGTAACTAAGGTATAACACAAATCACTACTGCTACCACCAGTAATAATCATGATAAGGGAAATAACAAGGGAAGAGAATACAACTGTTCACCATCTGCCAACTGATACCCAGTCTGACCAAGCAGTGATCTGACCCTTCTGGGTAACTGCCCCCAGTTTATATAGTGGGCATGACGTGCTGTGGTATGGAATACCTCTTTGGTTAGTTTGGGTCAGGTGTCCTGTCTCTGCTTCCTCCCTTCTTCCCCTCCTCCCTGGCAGAGCATGAGACTCACAAAGTCCTTTATCAGAGAAAACATTCCTGAGCAGCAACTAAAAACACTGGCGTTATCAGTGCTGTTCCCAGGCTGAAAGTCAGAAATACAACACTGCACCATCTACTAAGACTGAAAAAAATGACTGCTACTGTAGAACCCAGAACAACTGGATAGGTCTTTGAAAAATCAAGAACTGTTTATATCAGAACTTGTGGGAGGATTAATTGTTCTCCTTTAATTCTCTTCTTTCATGTTTGCTAACTTATCTACTAAAATATTGAAGACTCATTGAGGAGATAAAAATTGCTAAATATTATGTAAGAAAACTAGTTAAATAATTCTCTTTACAAACATCTAACCTGTTGCAAAAGCTTAATCAAAGAATTATGGCTATGACTTGTCTTTCACTTCAATATAAAATTCCATTTTTTTTTTTTGAGGGGTTAGATTTTCTTCTGGGTTATTAAACCAACATTGCATAGGATTTTCAGATTTCAGTGTGATTGGATACTGTTTGATAGTGCAGGTTTATTGCTCAGCTGGGACCTACCAAATAACCATTGCATTACCATAACATATAAGAAATTTTATGTTGACTTCTTACACTTATTCTCCAGTCATTGCAATGTAGGAATGTACATGTCAAAACCATAGCTTTTATAATGATAATATATTCTGAAATCAGGAAGGATGCATTTAGTTTCTGGAGGTGACTGCAGTACTTAAACATGCATTTTTTTGTTGAAAGGTTTGGACAAAATTCTAGATAAGCCTGTTATTTTCGCTCAAGTTTGTTTAATTCTAAGTGAAAACTAATAGAAAAACAATTATTATTAAAAAAATCCACTCCAGATCCATTCTGTTACATTTTACAGCAGCAGTTACATTTTTAATCAAGAGTGGTCAAATTTTATCATGTCAGTGAGTTTCCCATGGGTATCTTTTCTTTTTTCCCCAGTTCTTAGTCTCTCACTGGTGGCTTATTTTCTATTTCAAAACGTTGAAAAGTGTCTTCACAAAAAAGATGTTTCAGTACTATACCTCAAGGATTTCACCCCTTCTTTACTGATGATAATGAGCTGTGTTGTTGAAAAGGGCTCATTATTTTCAATAACAGTGTTTGTTTGGAATTTGTATATATTTTTGCCATCAAGAAATTGATCAATTCCAATTGAACAAATGCAGATTATGAGCTCCCAGTAAGGATACTTTATGGAGAAGTCCACATATAAATAAAAAAAAATTGCATAGGATATTTTTTTCTTTTTTCAAAGATTGATTGAATACAAAATGGATACATAATTCAAACTTGCTGCCCTTACTGCAGTAGTAGAAAAAATAAAACCTTTTCTTGTCTTGTTAAAGGGAATTGTTAATAGAATGAAAAAGCTATCACTCTCAGAGCAATATAATCTTTATGAGTTGTAATACTGAGCAAGCAGTTCTAAGACATTTTATAGAACCTTTGTTATTGATAAAGCATAGTAAATCTGAAAGGCATTTGGTAATATAAACTAACCAAGAGCTGGAAAAATAGGAGCATATATTTGTAGACTCTAAAACTGAAAGTGTATTTTGAAGTAAGTATTACTAAAAAAGTGCTGTACATGGATAAGTCATCTAAAACAAAACTGTGATCACGAATAACAAAAATGTGCAAAATAAGTTACGGGCTTTTGTACAATAATTTGGGTTTGTTTAGAGATGCATGTAGGCCAGAGGACACATAAAAAAGGGCTAATGATGAATATTTTTTGGCAGTATTGACCAAATTATATATAAGGCTTGTTATATGTGAAATTGGAATGCTGTTGCTCTTCAAAGGAAACATACAAACCTAAAACCACAAGGAAAGCCTGTACTCTGAGATTCATCTAAAGAAAATTCACATCTAAGTTGAAAGTGTGCCTATTCTAATCTGCAACCATGCAGTCTGGCAAAAACTCTGTGGCATCATCTCTGTATTTTTGAACATTTAGAAATGGAATGCTTTTAGGGAAAAATGTTCTTCCTTTCTTTCTCCCATTTGCTATGTATTTTTATCCCAAAATCTAGATTTGAAATCCAAGAAAAGTGTTTTGTTTAGGTTTTTTTTCAAGACAAGTGTCTGTTTTGATCATATTCTTCACTTCAGTTTGCCTGAGGCCCTTTGTGATTGGCAATCCTTGATCAAAGATGACAAACAAGTTTGAACCAAAACCTTACATTTGAAATCTCTGGCCACCTTAGTGGTAAAACGAGTGCAAACTCTTCTTAATCTGTTTAAAATATCTTTGTTTCTTTGTTCTGCATTGGGAACGAACCAGCAACACAAACTGACCTTTTGTGTTACTAAAAAAATTGAAAAATTTGTGAAGATATGTTCTTTAGAATATGGAAAATAAAGGCAGTTTTAGATGCTATTATATTACCACTACCTTGAAATATATTCATATACACATTGAACAGGTTTATCCATTCAGAATGAAAATATCTTCTTATTTAGTCAAATTTATAAATAACTTAGATTACATATCTAAACCCTAAGAAAGTTGTTCCACTAAATAAGAATCATTTTCATTCTTGACCAGTATTTATTGAAAATGTTTCCAAGCTTGCCTAGGACTACCTGAACAAAATGAAGCGAGACAAGTTGATTAGCCTGAAGTGATGGTGAGTTCCTCAGTTCAGTAGATGTTTTGGTGGCTTGTGAAAATTATGTAATTTTTATGTTCCATCTTAAAGTAAAAATATTTACATTACAAAAACACAAAACCATATGCAAAAGGTGACATTTTTTGGACTTGTTATTTTTTATGGGGAACTGGATGATTTCTCCTATTCAACTGTGAGGAGTCCTAAAACTGCTTTTATGTTGCTGCAGAAGCTCAAACAAGAGTATGAAAGCTGTGTGCTGTTTGACTCCATCATCCATGTTACTGGATAGGCAGTGCTGGGAGTATGTGTATGAACAAAATCCTACAGGACAAAGCCCTTCACAAACTTCCCCAATGTGGGTCCTTCACACGTTTCAGTTCTTCAAGAACTGCTCTGTCATGGGTCTTTTTCTACAGGCTGTAGTCCTCAAGGAACGTGCTGATTCAGCATGGATCCCCTGCAGAAAGCAGCTCCCACCAGAAAACTTTCTCTTGCATAGGCTTTCCTCCATGGGCTAAAATTCCTGCCAAAAGTCTGTTCAAGTGTGGGCTCTCTGTAGGCCTCAGCTTCCTTCAGGACATGTCCACCTGCTCCAGTGTGGGGTCCTCTGCAGGCTGCAGGTGGGTATCTGCTCCACTGTGGACCTCCATGGGCTGCAAGAACACAGCCTGCCTCACCATGGTCTGCACCATAGGCTGCAGGGGTATCTCTGCTCTGGTGCCTGGAGCACCTCCTGCCCTCCTTCCTCATTGACCTTGGTGTCTACAGGGCTGTTTCTGTTACATTTTTGTCACTTTCCTCTCTCACAGCTGTTACACAGTGTTTGTACCCTTTCTTTAAGATCTTATGCAGAAGTGACACCAGAGTTGCTGATAGGCTCAACTTTGTTCAACAGTGGGTCTATTTTGGGATTATCTAGAAATGGCTGTGTCCAGCTCAGGAGCTGCTCCTGGCATCTTCTTGCAGTGGCCACTGCTGTAGCATGCCTACTACCAAAGCCTTGCCATGTAACTTAATACTTGCAGACACACATATGCTAGAGATAGTGCAAAGATAGTAGTTTAGGCTCACTACTTTCTCTCACTTTTTTTGGACTCTGAATGTAAGGCTGAGAATACTGAAAATGGCTTAAAGTTGGCACTGGAGTGTCGAATCAGATTTAAGAAATATGAGTATTGGACAACGCTGTGCTGCTTGTCAAATACCACATCAACATATCCAGCTACTAATTCATAGTGGCATTTGCCTAACTTTATATCTGAGACATATGGCACTGAACTAAAAATGGGGATTTCAGGAGAGTTTCTGTACTTCAGCCTTTTTTTCCACCTGTTATTCATTTACATGAATATACAGTTTCAGAGTTACTTTTAAATGCAAATAGTCCGATCTTGCTTTTAACCGAAAATCAGCTGAAGTTGTAAGGCACCTCTAGACATCTGGCTAACCCCCTGCTCAAGCAGGGACAAGTAAAAGAGTTGGCTAAGGACTATGTCGAGATAGGCTTTGAATATGTCCAAAATGGAAAGTTCACAGTCTTTCCCTGCAAGCCGTGTCAGTGTTTGACCACCTTCAGTCAATATTTTTTTTTTCAGATGGAATGTCATGGTTTTTTTTTTTTTAATTTGTGCCCATTACCTCTTGTCTTTATCATGTATCATACCCTATAATTAACACCTGAACACTTCAAATAATGAAGCAGATATCTTAAGTGATTTAGGAGTTATTGTCAAATGTATAAACAGGTTTTAATTCACAAAAGGGTTCTGTCTCTCAAATTGATAAAAGTTGCTTCATATAATATTTTTATGTACAACAGCACAGAAAAATACAAGGACATTTGCAAAATTAATTCAGATTCTTGCTGTTTTGTCTTCATTCCTTTAAGTCTGAGGGATACTTTTTCCTTCCAAAGTTCTGAGTCAGCTATAAACAGAGGAAGGAGGCATATTAAAAATGCTTACCTTGGCCCAGGCCCAAAGAGGCTATTATGGCTAGCTTATAGTCCTATTAAGCAAACTGCCTGTAAAATCATTTGACTGGGCTAATGTATCTAATTTCAAGGTCTGAGAATGTCTAAACTAATTTCTAAATATCGTAAAAGTTAATTAACTTTATAAGCTGAGTTGCATGTCTGTTACAATGAATAGAGATGGACTACTGTTTGGATACAAAATAACATAAGGAATATTGTCAAAAGGTAGATTGCAAATTGGATGGATGAAATCCTGAGAAAATGCAATTTTGTATTAGTTCCTTAATAAATATTTCAGTAATTGTAGAAGAAAATACTGAGGCAAAAAGGTACTCATCTTGTAAGTTGCTTTTTCCCTTTTAGTCACTATTAATTTGTTACAGATGGTTTATAAAAATGTGAGAAATCCTTATATAGGCTAAATAGTCTCTGAAATGGATCATAATTATGATATGTTACATTGCTAATAAATATATATATTTTATAATATTGTATGTTTCGCTCATGAACTTTGACATTTGAGGATACCTTGATCTGACAACAGCACCAGAATGATATTGCAAACCACAACACTGCCTCTCAGATGAGAAGTTTATACCGGATTTTTTGCACTGAAGACCTTCCCAGGTCCTGGGGTATTCATTTTATGCTCAGTTTTCACTTACAGCTTCCAACTTTCTCACTAGTTATGTCAGCTCTGTAATGGATATCTCAAAGCCAAATCTCCCAAGGTTAAGAACAAACTGGAAGATATTTTGAGGCAATCCCCTATTCTACATAAAATCCAGACTGTTCTAACTTGTTTTTGTTTAAAAACAATCCCCAAATCTGCAAAGATATGTCAATTTTAACATACAGTGAACACACTCAACTTTGATGGAAGTGCTAGTTGGTTTTGACCTTAAGTACAGATCTGCTGCATCAGAGAATCACCCAGTGTACAAACAGATTTTGTAATACATAGAATACAAAGACTGCACAGAATAAGCAGGAGAGGATAATATCCTTTTCAGGCTTAAAAGATCTGCTTCTTAAATATGATGAGAAGAAAAAATCATCTAATTTTCCCTTTCAGGATAATAAACGAAAATTGAATATAACACTTGAAAGAGGCTGTGGCTAGGTAGGAGTTTACTTGCACATATTTTGCTATGGAAAAGAATGGTATTTTACATGTACTTACATTTCTTAAATGTTTTCATATGCTTGTATTTTGAACCTTTTTTGAAAGCTTAATACTAATTATTTTTCTGAAGCCTGGTTCACACTGATGTACTTGGGTTGAAGAGACATATGTTCAGGGTAGATGGGCTAGTAAAACCAGAAATAATATTGATGCAACCTCTGCATACATGTCTCATCATTCAGTTCATACTTTTGTCTTACATGTGAATTAACTTCTAAAGATTTGTTTCTATTACTTGTAGTGAAAGATTTTAATTTCCTAGCATATTGTCTTGTGACAGAAATTTACATTTGTTAGAAAGCTTAAAAAATACACTCTAGCATGGTGATAGCTTTATGTAATCCCCTCTTCCTGGATATTTTAACCACATTGTCCTGATTTAACCAAATAACCCAATGTGCATATTGTTGTAATGACTGCTGATGTAACAAAGTATATACAAAATCTGTCTTCTAATTTATTTCATGACATTTACTTTTTACAGTGCTAATTGATATCACCTAGTTTTTCCAATATGTTTCTTTCCATTAATAAATCATCTTGTCATACTTTCTTCTTAAATAGCAATTACTAGTATGAGATAATACATGCAACGGATTTCTAAAACCAAGCTCCCCTTCCTCCCACCATGAAATAGAAAATTCATTAGAAGTAATCATACTTTTAGAGTATGCCTGCACTGGTATTGCAGAGGGTAGATAATTTGACTAAACAAATCTCTTCTAGTTAAGCAAAAGTTAAGCAGATCTTACATACTAGTAATGCAGATTGAATTTGCAAGCTCATATGACTCTCCAAGAGGAAAACATTATGCTTTGATTATTGACCTATGTTCTTTGTTTCAAGAACAAAACTGTCTTGTAACATACTAAAGATACAGTACAGTCAGCTTTTCAGAGGATATTGTGATTTTTATTTCTCTTATATGAGAATGAAGCTGACTAGCATCTGAAGGAATTACTAGCATCTGAAGGAATTACATTAGACATTTGCTGACTACAAAATTAATCATACTAATGCAGGTTAGTTGAAAGTTTGTAAGAAAAAACCCATAAAATATACAAATGCTTTGCCTATGCAACATCCATTAATTTAACCCTCAACAGTGTTGAGGTTCTGCAGCACTGTAGCAAACATTGTGATACTGCTATTGATAGCAGTTCAAGGTAAAAATGTTCTTTTCCTCAACATCTTCCTTATTTGGTTGGTTTAGACCGTAGAAGAAGGTAGAAGGAAAGGATTTATGTATAAAATCTACACTGATAACTCAGAAATCAATGTTTTCATTACCTGGTAAATCAGAGCTGTAACAGGAGCTTAGATTTGAGGTGCTCACTCCTGATTATCAAGCTGGTGTTCCTCAGTGTATAGGAAAACAAATTTCTTGAGCTCAAAGGCCATTATGATAGTAAATGTTTTATTTCAAGTATGTTTGTAATTAACTTTTTTTTTGATGCTTGATTTATTTATGCAAGTGAAATAAGTGGAGAGGGTGATATCTTAGGACACCAGAAGATGAAAGGGTGGTGTCTTATTGGTGGAGTCATGCACTTCTTTCTTTTTTAATTTCTTCAATTTCATTTGTTTCCATTACTTGTAGTTCTTTCCATTTTGAAGATGTGCCTCAGTTTGATGGAGTACTGTCTGTGTGCCTTTGTAAAGTAAATGAAAATGTAAAATAATGTAAATGTAATATGTAAAATTTAAAATGTAAAGTAATGAAAGTATTATATTAATCTATTTTACATTCTGAGATTTTTATTTTTTTTTCTCAGCAGCAGCCAAGTGCAATGAGTATGCAGCAAGGCAGTAGACTGTAGAGACATATGTCACCATATGTAACCATTCAGACCAAAGGTTCTGCAAGGAAGGCCACTGCGTCATACCCCCCCGTAACAGTCTGTATCTGTCACCCTCTCTTGGTGCCTGAAGTAGCTGTCAAACTCCAATGCTCTACAGCAGATGAACATCTGGCTTGTTTCCTCTGTTATGGTTCTTCTGAGGATAGGATTTAATCCCTTTCACTTTTCATGTGCAAAAAATCCCAGTTTATTTCTTCAACTAACAAGAGAACAGCAAACTGCTTGTGTAGTTGGACAGCCTTGAGGGTTGCAATGAAATCAGTCTGTAATTTGCAATAACTTCAAGGGAATGTATGCCACCAAAGATTGCTGATGTGCAATACACTTTAATTGGAACCCTCTAGCTTTTAGGACACTTTCTTAATAGTAGGTGTTAAGAACAAGTGCATAGAACAGAACGGGTTATGGCCCAAAATATCACAAAGTGATCTGGCAGTATTCCTAACTACCACCTACATGGAATCATTATGATTGCAATGAATAATTCAAATAATTTCTACTCTGGTCTGATAATCTTATGATCACAATATGTTGTGGAGGTAGCTCTTGGGACTCTTCTGGAATAGAATATCACCAAAAGCCATACTTCATAGCTCAGTTTTGTTCAGTGTACAGAGGCTCACAATTAGCTTGCAAACAAAAGTGTGCATCCTGGTATTAGCTGAAGTTGTGATAACTAATCATACATACCCCATGTCTAAAATATTTGTGATGTCATGAAGCGGTACAAGTTTGCCTGCTCTTGAAAAGCACTGGTCAGGATAAAGAAGGTACTGAAAGTTCAAAAGAGGGACAAGGAAAAAATTGTTCTCTGAGGGCTCTTTAGTAGCCTTCTGAATTTTCGGCCTCAAACCACATTTTTAAATTTTCATCTACTTCCTACGGATTTAAGATACTATCTTAAATATAATCTTACTAACTTCCGGAGTTGGAGTCATAGACTCATACAATAGTTAGGGTTGGAAACGACCTTAAGATCATCTAGCTCCAGCCCCCTTGCCATAGGCAGGGACATCTCACACCAAACCATGCCACCCAGGGCTTCATCCAGCCTGGCCTTGAACACTGTCAGGGATGGAGCACTCACAACTTCCTTGGTCAGCCCGTTCCAGTGCCTCACCACCCTCACAGTAAAGAAATTCCTCCTTGTATCCAATCTAAACTTCCCCTGTTTAAGTTTTAATCCTTGCCCCTTGTCCTGTCAATACAGTCCCTAATGAAGAGTCCCTCCCACACATACTTACAGGCCCCCTTCAGATACTGGAAGGCTGCTATGAGGTCTCCACTCAGCCTTCTCTTCCCCAGGCTAAACAGTCCCAACTTTCTCAGCCTGTCTTTGTATGGGAGGTGCTTCAGTCCCCTGATCATCCTTGTGGCCCTCCTCTGGACTTGTTCCAACTCTGGATATTTCAAGACTTATGGAAGAGATTATGCGAATTTCCCAGAGCCAATTGTATTTTGTGTCCAACCGAGACAGAAGTGTGTCTCCCAATATGTGAAAAAGACATCTAAAGCAATAAAGAAAAAAGAAATCAGATTTTGATGGATTACAATGTTTCTAAAAACTGAATACCAGTGTTATAGAATATAAGTGAAATATCCCTTTAGATAGAAGTCCAACATAAAGTGTTAGCCAAAATCCACTTGTTTTTAGGTCTAACGTAGAGGTAAAATATGCCATGATTTGAACTGATCTGTGCTAGGTCATAGGACCTAGCTTATGTAACAGCCATGGTTTGGGTCAATGAACTTAGAGTGAAACAAAGTCCCAGCTTTCAAAGGAATATTATTCTCAAGGTATATTTTCCTGAAATCTGCCTGCTTACCATGTCTTATGTTATGGGTGTTAATATGAGCATATTGTATACCACAGAGGACTACAGAAAGCACAAGTCTAACAGGTTCTATTTGTTTCTACTTTTTATATAGCAACTTACAGAAACACAAGTTAAATTTTTAGAGGGATATCCCAAAACAATTCTCTCATCCTTTCTCTGTAGAACTATTACTAGTAAAAGGCAAGTGAGAAAGCAAACTGTTTGAGAAATAGGTTGTCTTGATGGGCATCATAACAAATTTCATGGAAGCAGAAACTCAGTCAACGTCAATGTCAATCTAGTTTTGGTAGGATATTATGTCAGAAGTCATCCTGTATCACTGGCTGAGACCAGAGCTGGGACAGGTAACAGTGCTTCTGAAAATCTTAGGTTATGTCCTGAACTCTTACTGGCTAAAATGTTATTTCCACATGAAAGAAGTTTGAAGGATGTAACCCCCAGAGCACTGTGGCTGATGCTTAGATTGATTTTGGCAGAGGACATGGTGCACTCTTTGGATCAAAATAGATTAGATAAATCCAGTTCAAGAGTAAATGTTGCCAGTGAAAGACAAATGTGCCTTGTGATGTTTGTGTTTCTCAAAGAGACAATATTTTGCTTAATTATTAAGCAGAAGAGAGCTTTAAGCTGCAGGTTGTGTTGTCCTTGCCTGCGAATATCAGCCTCCTGAGGTCTTTAATTGACATTTTTGGGTTTGGAAATGAATACTGCTCAACAAGATACATGGATTTTATCCCATCTTTCAAAACATTAGGAGAAAAGATTGTCTGCATGTTAGGAGAAGAACTGAATAAGCCTAACGATAATGTCAGTATATATGTTAGTGTAAAACTGCCATGAACAAGTGTGGATACAGTTTAAGAGTCAGTTTCTAATGTTAATCACATGGAGTCAGAGTAGCCTCCAAGAAGAAAAGAGCAAGAAGCAGATCTTTAGATAGAGCTTGGTGAATTTATGAAAAATATATTCTTATTAGATGGAGAAAACAACAGCGTGGATTTTATACCCTGAAAACAAAAGCAAGGAGTATTTTTTCACAAATGCTTTCAATTTCCATATGGACTCTACATGCATCTGCTCTCTTTTCTCCCTTTTCATTCTCTCCTACATATGTATTAGAAATGCTCTCTCATGGTGATGACAGCTTCAGGTTTAATTCCTCTGTTCCTGTGAGTTCTTTGTAAGTGTTCTGTTTGTAAAATTGTGTTACTATATCATACTGTCATGGTTTAAGATCAGCTGATAACTCAGAACCATGCAGCTGCTCACTCACACACTACCCCACTCCCCGCCCTCCCCCCCCACCTCGCTGATCGATGCTCAGCCCAACCTCTAGCCCTTCCAGGTAACTCCCTCCACTTTATATAGTGGGCATGGTGTGCTGTGGTATGAAATACCTCTTTGGCTAGTTTGGGTCAGGTGTCCTGTCTCTGCTTTCTCCTTTCTTCCCCTCCTCCCTGACAGATCATGAGACTCAGAAAGTCCTTGATCAAAGTAAATATTACTGAGCAGTAATTAAAAACATCAGTGTTACTGTCAGTGTTGTCCCCAGGCTGAAAGTCAAGAACACAGCACTCCACTAGGTATGAAGAAGGAGAAAATTGCTACTGCTGAACCCAGGACAGTATCCACCCCTTATTCCATACCATTCATGTCATGTATAGATCCCACATTTTTCAATATACCATCATTCTTGTCTCATATATATATACACACACACACACACAAAGAGAGATATCATTCCTTAGTTCATAGACCAATCCTATAAAGGTGCTGAGTCCATCTGGTCCATGATGTCAGGCTCTATCTCTTGTAACAGTTCTTCAGAGAAAAAGAGAGAGTGTGAAGTGTTGGATTATTGCCTGCTGATGACACCATGGAACTCGTCTAGTCACTGCTGAGCTCATCTGGTTTTGTCAAAGTTCATTCTTTGCTGAGATGATGATCAGAGGGAAGTCAGGGCCAGTCGCTGGTGACCTGAAGAAATTTAGTTGGTGGGCTATAAAAGCGCTATGTAGCAGGCAACTGCATATAATTGAGTTCATTGGTTGTTTTCCCCTAAAATCAAATCCCCTTAAGGTTCACATCACACTTCCCTATCTTTCTGCATTCCCATCAAGTATATCCAGGTCCCTGAGCAAAAGCAATCCCACAAATGGGTTTGCCTTTACCTGAAGCAGGAATAACCCAGACTGTCTTCCCAGCAAATTCTTTATATGCACCACAGGAACTTTATCCCCTTCTACAGTATGTAAAAGTTCTGACTGGGCCAGGCCAACCCCGTTGGCAGATGCTCTGGTGTTGACCAACCAGGTGGCCCTTGGTAACTGTGTATCCCAATGTTTGGAAGTCCCACCACCCATTGCTCTCAGTGTAGTTTTTCACAGCCCATTATACTGTTTGATTTTCCCAGAGGCTGGTGCATGGTAGGGGATGTGATATACCCACTCAATGCATGCTCTTCGGCCCGGGTCTCTAGAAGCCTGTTCCGGAAATGAGTCCCATTGTCTGACTCAGTTCTCTCTGGAGTGCCATGTCGTCACAAGATTTGTTTCTCAAGGCCCAGGATAGTGTTCCAGGCAGTGGCATGGGGCACAGCGTATGTTTCCAGCCATCCAGTGGCTGCTTCCACCATAGTAAGCACATGGCGCTTGCCTTGGCAGGTTGGTGGGAGTGGGATATAGTTGATCTGCCAGGCCTCCCCATAGTTGTACTTCAGCCATCATCCTCCATACCAAAGAGGCTTTAACTTCTTGGCTTGTTTAATTGCAGCACATTTCACACTCATGAATAACCTGGGCAATAGTGTCCACTGTTAAGTCCACCCCTCAATCACAAGCCCATCTGTATGTTGCATCTCTGCCCTAATGGCCTGAAGTGTCATGGGCTCACCGGGCCAAGAATAATTCACCCTTATGTTGCCAATCTAAGTCCATCTGAGCCACTTCAATCTTAGCAGCTTTATCCACTTGCTGGTTGTTCTGGTGTTCCTCAGTGGCTCAACTCCTGGGTACATGAGCATCTATATGGTGTGTCTTCACCGCCAGGTTCTGCACCTGGGCAGCGATATCTTGCCACAGTGCAGCAGCCCAGATGGGTTTACCTCTGCATTGCCAGTTGCTGTGCTTNAGCATCTATATGGTGTGTCTTCACCGCCAGGTTCTGCACCTGGGCAGCGATATCTTGCCACAGTGCAGCAGCCCAGATGGGTTTACCTCTGCATTGCCAGTTGCTCTGCTTCCATTGCTGCAACCACCCCCACATGTGGGGCATTTGCCACCATCCATGAGTCGGTATAAAGTACTGGCCACTTTTCTCATTCAGCAATGTCCAGGGCCAGCTGGATGGCTTTCACCTCGGCAAACTGACTCTATTCATCCTCTCCTTCAGCAGTTTTCACAACTTGCCATTGGGGACTCCATACAGCTTCATTCCATCTCTGATGCTTTCCCACAGTACAGCAGCACACATCAGTATCAAGGCATATTGCTTTTCACTTTCTGACAGTTCATTATATGGTGGGGCCTCTTCAGCATGCATCACCTCCTCCTCTGGTGACATTCCAACATCTTTGCCCTCTGGCCAGTCCATGATGACTTCTAGAATGCCTGGATGACTGGGATTTCCTATTCAAGCTTGTTGTGTAATTAGTACAGCCCACTTATTCCATGTAGCATTGGTTGTATGATGTGAAACCCTGCCTTTGAACATCCAGCTTAGCACCGGCAACTGGGGTGCCAAGAGGAGCTGTGCTTCAGTGTCAATCACTTCCAAAGCAGCTCGAACCCCTTCACAGGCTGCCAGTATCTCTTTCTCTGTTGGGGTATAGCTAGCCTCAGATCCTTTGTATCCCCGACTCCAAAAGCCAAGGGGTCGACCTCAAGTCTCCCCTGGTGCTTTCTGCCAGAGGCTCCAGGTCGGACCATTCTCCCCGGCTGCGGTGTACAGTACATTTTTTACATCTGGTCCAGTCCGAACTGGTCCAAGGGCCACTGCATGAACTATCTCATGTTTGATTTGCTCAAAGGCTTGTTGTTGCTCAGGGTCCCATTTGAAATCATTTTTCTTCCGGGTCACATAATTGAGAGGGCTTACAATCAAACTGTAATTTGGGATGTGCATTCTCCGGAACCCCACTGCACCCAAGAAAGCCTGTGTCTCTTTCTTATTAGTTGGTGGAGACATTGCTGTTATCTTGTTGATCACATCTGTGGGGATCTGCCTACGTCCATCTTGCCATTTTATTCCCCAAAATTGAATCTCCTGTGCAGATCCCTTGATCTTACTCTGTTTTATGGCAAAACCAGCTTTCAGCAGGATTTGGATTATTTTTCTCCCCTTCTCAAAGACTTTGTCTGCTGTATCACCCCACACAATAATGTCATCAAAATATTGTAGGTGTTCTGGAGCTTGCCCCTGTTCCAGTGCAGTCTGGATCAGTCTATGGCAGATGGTAGGGCTGTGTTTCCATCCCTGGGGCAGTTGGTTCCAAGTGTACTGGACACCCCTCCAAAAGCAAACTGTGGCCAGCAATCTGCTGCCAAAGGAACTGAGAAAAATGCATTGGCAATATCACTCATGGCATATCACTTGGCTGCCTTTGACTCCAGTTCATACTGAAGTTCCAGCATGTCAGGTACAGCAGCACTCAATGGTAGTGTGATTTCATTCAGGCCACGATAGTCTACTCTTAGTCTCCACTCTCCATTAGACTTTCGCACTGGCCATATGGGGCTATTAAAGTGTGAGCAGGTCCTACTGATCACTCCTTGGCTCTCCAGTCTATGGATTAGCCTACGGATGGAAATCAGGGAGTTGGTGTGTTACTGCCACTGGTGCAATGTTATGGTGGAAACTGGGCCTTGTTCTTCGACCTTCAGCAACCCCACAACAGAAGAATCCTCTGAGAGACCAGGCAAGGTGGGCAGCTACTTAATTTCCTCTGTCTCTATAGCAGCAATACCAAAAGCCCATCGGTACCCTTTTGGGTCTTTGAAGTACCCTCTCCTGAGGTAGTCAATGCCAAGGATGCATGGAGCCTCTGGACCAGTCACAGTGGGGTGCTTTTCCTACTTCCTCCCAGATAGGCTGATTTCAGCCTCCAGTACTGTCAACTCTTGAGATCTTCCTGTCACTCCAGAAATATAGATGGGTTCCACCCCTTGATAGCTTGATGGCATCAGGGTACACTGAGCACTGGTATCTACTAGAGCCTTATACTTCTGTAGGACTGATGTGCCAGGCCATCTGATCCACACAGTCCAGTAAATCCAATTGTCCCCTACCTCCACCTGGCTGGAGGCAGGATCTCTCTATTAGTGATTACAACATTGGTTGCTTACTTCTTGTAGACAGGGATTAGTATTCTTTATCACAGGAGCTGGAGTAAAATCAGCTCTTCCACTCCATCTAGCAACCTACTTTCCAGAGTCTGAAGCTGCAGCTTTCATGGGATGACCATCCTTGAGCTTTGTTTTCCTCTTCAATTCAAGCACCCATTCCTCCAGGGCTGAGTTAGGTTTTCCATCCCACTTTCTCGTATCTTCTCTGTGATCCCACAAGCAAAACCACAGGGGGGCCTGTGGTTTGTACCTCATGTATCTTCTCTCTTGAACAGTAGGATGCCTTTCATTAATAACTGAGATGTGGTTTGGTACATGCAGGGAGCTGGCTAGATCGGATAGATTATCTCTCAATTGTTTGAACTCCTGGGACAGTTTTTCCACAGCTGAAATGATGGAAGGAGTGAGGTTGTCTTCGAACTGTCAAAGCTTATGAATCATTTTATCCACTGTTGGTGGTGCTGTGTCATTCCAGGTTTTTGCTGCCAGTGAGTGGGCATATGATGATAGTGTACTCCGTGTGAATTTCCATCACATGGGTTGTGTACATTTGACTTCATCTGGATCTATGGGTGCATTCCTGGCATCCTGGTTGTGATATATCATCTCTACAATGGCTGATTCCCTCAGAGACTGGATATTTTTCTCTAGTGTAGTCCAGTTGGCTAAATGACTCATAACATCATACTTGTGCAGAAACCTTTTTTTCACAGCTGCCATGAGTTGCCTCCAAGGGCTAAGAGACTATTTCTCTTTTGCAATTGCTTTGTCAAGTCCCCCTTCCCTAGCAAGTTATCCCAGCTGCTTGGCTTCCCTACCTTCTAGTTCATGACTGTCGGCCCCATTGTCCCAGCATTGGAGCAATCATGTGATGATGTGCTCCCCTGATTGACAGGTAAAATCTTTTTGCATATTCCGTAGCTTGGTTGAGGTCCAGGGTCAAGAAGTCACCTCTTCTTCCTCTTCCTCTGATTCACATAATAGTAACTCTTGTTCAGATGCTGTCCCGTGTAGTAAGTGCATTGATTCTTCATCTTTCTTCGCTGTATGGGTTGCTTTTTGTTCTTTTCCCATTGCATACAGGGGCAACTGATACTGGCACAAACTGGTCCTCTAGTTTAGCTGAAGTGATTATCATTGTGGTCAGAATGGCTGCAGTACCTGTTGTTGGGGCTGGTGCAGCCTTTGTGCTTGGGGTTTGAGTAGCACCAGCAGCTGTGCTGTCTGTTGCTGTCAGAGTCTGAGTAGCTGCTGTACTTGTTGCTGGGATTGGTGTAGCTGCTGTGCTTGGAGTTGGAGTAGTTGTGCTGTCTGTTACTGTTGGAGTTGGAGTAGCTGCTGTACTTGTCACTGGGGCTGGTGTAAGATGCTGTACTTGGAGTATCTGCACTATGTATTGCTCTGCCATCAGATTCAAGGACATCTTTTTCACTTTGAAGGTGCTGGATAGTGTTGAACAGGGCTCTGTAAGCATAGGCCAAGTCTCAGCACATTGCCAGGATTTGTCCCTCTCTGGTATGACCAGAATTACAACACACCTCATTTAAGCGTTTTACTAATTCTTCTGGATTTTGCACTTGTTCAGTGGTGAAGTTCCAAAGCACTGGAGGGGCCCAGAGGACTAAGGGCCACTCAAAACCTTCAGAACTCTCAAATGATGCTGTAAATAGTTGAGGGAGAAGGGGGGGGGGGAAGGTGGGAATGTAATAGAATGTCTTCTTCATAGGTTGATCATCTGAGGAGGGAAAAAGAGATGTGTAATTGCTAAACACTTCCATTATATACCTCCCAAAGTATAGAGGTGGTGACCACACTGGGAATGCAAGCCAGATCAGTTTCATGATCAATGAGTCTGTTGTGTTACAAGTCATTACCATAAAGTACAATGAAACAAGAACACAAGGCTGCCAGCTGATAAACACTAGCACAGCAAATACTGGCTGTAAGTAATGTACGACATGCTGAAACTGTGAGATCAAGAGCAACAACTTTGAGAGCCAATAAATCAGCATTGTGATGAGTGACTATTAATCCGAAACAATGAATGCTTATCACAAACATGATTAGACACTCTGGTCAGATCCTCCACCCACCTTCATCCCTCTGCTCCTGGAGGAATGGGGAGGAGAACTGAAAGAATGTACTGCTGAGGTGAGCAGTTCGAGAGAGAACTTCTTCAACACCTGAGTGGGGGGAAGCTCAGTATCTAGGAAGCTCAACTCAGAGCAGCAACAGCCACCGAGGGAGCGTCAAGACCTCAACGGGACTTGTCCAGGAGCCGGCAGCTAAGCTGATGGGAGCAGGGACTCACAGGGGGCGGAGCCAGGAGGGGCGGCACCAGTCCTGAGTGCTGAGAGTAAAAACTGGCCCCAGGGAGCGTGGGTGAGCAGGAGAGCATTGAGGCAGTTTGCAGGGGCAGGAGTGGGGGATAGTGAGCAGTCATCTCATGACCAGGGCCTGGCTTGGAACTGTCTCTGAGGACAGGTGAGCAGTTAACAGAGAGTTTGTGGGTCAGGGTTAAAGGGATAACAGCAAAGGGAGACATTACTATGGGGATCTGTGACAGACTGCCTGATCAAGAGGAACCTGTGGATGCAGCACTCTATGGACAGATAGGAACAGCCTCATGCTCTCAGGCCCTTGTTTCCTGGGGGTCTTTAACAGCCCTGATATATGTTGGAGGGATGTTAGGGCCTGGCACAAGCAATCCAGGATGTTCCTTGATTGTGTAGAAGACAAATTCCTTCTGCAAGTAAAGGGAAGGACTGGTTGTAAATGTGACACTCCAGGGCAGTCTTTGTTGTAGCAATCATGAGATGGTCAAGTTCAAGATCCTCAAGACACTGAGAAGAGCATGCAGCAAGCATGCAAGCAAAAGAGCAGACTTTGGCCCATTAAGGAATCTGCTTAGTAAGGCTCCATGACATATAGCCCTGGAGGGCAGGAGGGCCAAGACTGTTGGTTGATATTCCAAGACCACCTGCTACAAGCTCAGGAGTGTTGCATCCCAACTAGAAGGAAGTGCAGCAGGAGGCCAAAGGGACCTCCCTGGATAGATGAGGAGCTGCTGAGGAAACTTAGAGGGATAAAAAGAGTCTTATAAAAAGTGGAAGCAAGGACAAGAGGCCTGGAAGGAATACAGGTATGTTGTCTGGGAAGCTAGGGATCAGGTTAGGAAAGCTAAGGCCCAGTTAGAATTCAACTTAGCTAGAGATGTGAAAGACAACAGGAAGGGATTCTATGGGTATGTAGTGAATAAAAGACAGACTAGGGAGAACGTGAGCCCTCTCTGAAAGCTATCTGGAGAACTGGCTACTCTGGATGTGGAGAAGGCTGAGGTTCTGAACGACTTCTTTTCCTAAGTCTTACCTGGCAAATGCTCTGACCACACCACCTGAGTCTTGAAAGGCAGACATAGGGGCTGTGAGAATGAAGACCTTGGACCCACTGTAGGACAGGATCTGGTTTGAAACCATCTTAAGAACCTGAACGTGCACAAGTCCATGGGACCTGATGAAATCCATCCACGGGTTTTGAAGGAGCTGGCAAATGAGGTTGCTAAGCCACTGTCCATCACATTTGAAAAATTGTGGCAGTTGGGTTAAGTTCCCGACAACTGGAAAAAGGGAAATATAACCCCCATTTTCAAGAAGGGTAAAATGGATGACCCAGGGAATTANCACATTTGAAAAATTGTGGCAGTTGGGTTAAGTTCCCGACAACTGGAAAAAGGGAAATATAACCCCCATTTTCAAGAAGGGGAAAATGGATGAGCCAGGGAATTACAGCCCAGTCAGTCTCACCTCTGTGCCTGGCAAAATCTTGGAGCAGATTCTCCTGGAAGGCATGCTAAGGCACATGAAATACAGCGAGGTGCTTGGTGATAGCCAGCACGGCTTCACTAGGGGGAAATCCTGCCTGAACAATTTGATGGCCTTCTATGATGGGGCTACAGAACTGATGGACAAGGGTAGAGCAGTAGACCTGGACTTGTGCAAAGTGTTTCACACTGTCCCACATGACATCCTTGTCTCTAAATTGGAGAGACATCAATTTGATAGGTGGACCACTCAGTGGATAAAGAACTGGTTGGATGGTCACACACAAAGTTTTGTGGTCAATGGCTCAGTGTCCGGTTGGAGGCCAGTGACGAGTGGTGTCCCTTAGGGATCGGTGTTGAGATAGGTCTTGTTCAACATCTTTGTCGCTGACAGGGACAGTGGGATTGAGTGCGCCCTCAGCAAGTTTGCCAATGACACCAAGCTGTGTGGTTCGGTGGATACGCTGGAGGGAAGGAATGCCATCCAGAGGGACCTTGACACGCTTGTGAGGTGGGCTGATGCCAACCTCATGAAGTTTAACCATGCCAAGTGCAAGGTCCTCCACCTGGGTTGGAGCAATCCCAGGCACAGCTACAGGTTGGGCAGAGAAGAGATTCAGAGCAGCCTTGCGGAGAAGGACTTGAGGGTGGTGGTCGATGAAAAAATGAACATGAGCTGGCTTCAGTGTGCGCTTGCAGCCCAGAAAGCCAATCGTATGGTGGGCTGCATCAAAAGGAGTGTGACCAGCAGGTCGAAGGAGGTGATTCTGCCCTTCTACTCTGCTCTTGTGTGACCTCACCTGGAGTATTGTGTGCAGTTCTGGTGTCCTCAACATAAAAAGGACATGGAGCTGTTGGTACAAGTCCAAAGGAGGGCCACGAAGATGATCAGGGGACTGGAGCATCTCCCATACGAAGACAGGCTGAGAGAGTTGGGGCTGTTCATCCTGGGGAAGATAAGCCTGCATGGAGACCTCATAGCAGCCTTCCAGTATCTGAAGGGGGCTTATAGGGATGCTGGGGAGGGACTGTCCATTAGGAACTGCAGTGATAGGTCATGGGGTAACGGGTTTAAAACTTGAAGAAATGAAATTTAGATTGGGTATAAGGACAAAGTTCTTTACTGTTAGGGTGGTGAGGCACTGGAAATTGTTGCCTAAGGGAGCTGTGAATGCTCCATCCCTGGCGGTGTTCAGGGCCAGGTTGGACAGAGTTTTGGGTGACATGGTTTAGTGTGAGGTGTCCCTGCCCATGGCAGTGGGGTTGGAACTAGGGTCCTTTCCAACCCTATTCTATGATTCTATATAATTCCCACAGATTGAGAAAAGAGCTATCCAGTAACTAAGGTATAACACAAAACCGCTACTTCTATCACCATAATAATAATGATAAGGGAAATAACAACGGGAAAAAACAACAGCCGCTCTCCACCTATTTTCCAATACCCAGCTGGACCTGAGCAGCAATCTAGCCCTTTTGGATAACTCTCCTCAGTTTATATAGTGGGTATGATGTGCTGTGGTATGGAATACCTCTGTGGCTAGTTTGGGTCAGGACTCCTGTCTCCGCTTTCTCACAGCTTCCCCTCTCCTCTGGCAGAGCATCAGACTCAGATAGTCATTTGTCAGAGTAAAACTTACTTAGCAACAACTAAAAACATTGATGTTACTGTCAACGCTGTTCCCAGGCTGAAAGTCAAAACCACAGCACTGCACCAGCTACAAAGACTGAGAAAAATGACTGCTGCTGCTGAACCCAGGACACATACAACAGAGGAGTTAATAAATACTTTGGAGTTCAAAAAAAGACTGTAGGATACAGAACAATTCATTGGAAGTGATGAAGCTAAAATTAAGAGTACAGATATATGACTGTATACAGATATCACCTGCTTTGAAATTTTGCTCTTTTTTTTGTATGTCATGGCACTCTTTCCAAAATATTAATTTTCTTTGCACATTTAAAAATGTTTACTATGTTGATTCACTTTACCAACCACTCCAACTAAGTTCTGTGGCATATTACATTTTGAAAGGAAAAAAAATGGCCTTTATTATTTTAAATTTCATCTCCTTACAGTCATACACTGACAAAAATTAGCAAGATATTTTTTGGTTTTCTTCCAAGAAATCAGAAAAAATCTTTTTTCTTCTGTAACATCTTTGTTAATCTTCCTTTGACAAAAAGAAAAATAAGATGCTCTTTACAAAAGATATTGATTAAAATTAAGACATTAAAATAAAATACTATTTTTGTTGTAACACTTTCATATTATAACACTTTAATGTTATAGTAAAAATCTATGATTTCTGACTGTTCTGTAATCTTATAAGATTTAAATTTGGGCTTCTGAAACATAACGTAGGTAGCAGCAAGGAAAGAATTGTAGTTTACAGTACATCGTGCATTGCTTTATATTGGTTTTATATTTTTCTAATAATATCTAAACTAGTCTCTAAACACTGTATGATGTGTGAGAGAGTTTCTATTGCATCCTTTGTCTCACCCAGGAAGTTTCATTTAATTAATCAAAATTACTATCTAAACCCAAGAGGTTATATATCACATGTCTCAGTGCTTAGCAGAAAACGTATTAATAATGCAAATGAATACAATTTTACTGATTCTGCTGTTGACGCGGGAGTCACGGACAACACTGAGACGATCAGTGTGATCAAGCGAATGCCATTTTATTAGACAAAATGTCAACGTTATATAGAGATTCTTAGCACAGCTACAGTGATTTGGCAATTGTTGATTGGGCACCTTAACCCTTAACAATATTAGGATTGGATAACACCGTCCTGGGAACTTGAGCCCCAGAACTTCTCAGCTCCCCCTCTCCTCCGCCTGCCTCTGAGTTCTTACAGCTGGTGTTTCTTTTACTCTCTAATCCATGGCCTTCAGTTTATCTCAGCTCCATTTCTGTTCTCAGACAGGCTGCCTTACACCAAGGTCTCTGGATTGCTCACAAAATGTCCATTATCCCACATTCTGCCATATGTCTGATAGAATTGTCCTGTGAGTGAATGTCAAAGCATCAGTTTTCACCAGGGAAAGAGGTTAGATAGAGTCCAAGTAGGCAGCACGATAAACTAATTTTAATGATGTATACTGAAGACTGCTGAAGACAATGGGATTATAACGGGTTGATATCCAAATATTACAAGTCTATCTGTGGAATATATATTATTATTTGTCTCTCATCTAATCTACAATGCAGAAAAACAATAGTGCCTTAATATTGCCTATTTGCTGGTCTTAGTGTCTGCTGACCAAGTTCTCCAATATAATAGCGTACATACAAAAAACCCCCAGTGTGTACCTTATGACAGAGACATTTCTCTTCAAGCAATACATATAGGCTTCTAAATCCTGTCTATAAACCTGAGAGGCTTAACAGCTTTGCCTAATGGAGCATCCAGACCCCACAGTTCTTGAAATCCAACTTAAATTTCTCATCAAAACCCACTAAAATTTTCTTCTATGTTCAAATATTTTCTTGAACTGATTCTGTTGTAGAAGTCTATTTTGTTTTCAGCATTGGTGTTTTGTAGAGATTGCACACCCTTTTTAGGATGTAGATGAGATTTAGAAGATGATAGAAGGTACAGAGTTAGCATGCCAGAGACTCTGAAGTATCAAAATAATTTTATGTTTGGGACCATTCTTTGCAACTTCCAAAGAATAATTCTGAGAGCACCACTTGCTGAAAGCTACTTTTTAGTTTTGTTTTTTTTTTTTTTTTTTTTT
>NDXB01015404.1:8543-25141 GCA_002631895.1 Agapornis roseicollis | reverse complement strand
CTTACTGAAATTATGAGAAAAAAAAAAAAAAAAAAAAAAATCCAGGTTAGTTCTCTTTGCAGAAAAAGCAGCTAAATTATTCTTGCCAGGGTATGGACTGCTGCTCAAAGAAAGCATTTTGTTTCGGTCACTATGCTTCTTTCCCATATTTTACTATGAAGTTTCTTTCATTTTTCTACAATGACTCAAAAAATCAGAAAGTGACTTTTAAAGGAAGTGACCTTTTCTTGTTCAAATTTTTTGTTGTCAATGCAGTGTTGCCAATGCCGTGTTGCTGTGATAAGAGTACTGTACTTTGATAAGACTAAATGTAGGTGAAGAGAATGCAATTTACATTTTCAGTTTATTTTTTAAGAGAAGATTAAAATGCTTATGTGATAAATTAATAATACTTTCACTTCAGTCAGATTGTGTTTTAACAAGTAGAAAGGCACATAAGACTAGATACCCCTACTTGTTTTACTTTTTCTACATTTATTACAATGTTCTTAACTAGAAAGCTCTAAAGAATGTAACACCACCATATTTTGGTATTATAGTCTGCTTTGATCTTATAGAAAAAAAAAAGCAGAAAAGTATTTTGGTATTATAGTCTACTTTGCTCTTATAGAAAAAAATCACAGCTATTGAAAGAAAAAAAGAGAGATCCTTTATTATAGAAATAGACGGCAAAATTTTCAATAACTTTCATTAACTGGTCATAGCTTTTATAGGGAAGGCAGTAGTATTCCATTACTTTAATGGATGCTGATCCCTATGTCCTGAGAGTGAAGAGATCAGTGACTCATGATCAGGTTTCATCAACAAAGTCAAGGAAAATGTATGAACCTTTATCCAGAACAGCAGCCATAATTGCGTAGGAAACTTCTAGAGGATATAGACTCTTACTTGGTGGTCTCTACAGCTTATGAAGCCCCCAGAGTTACATCTCCTTTCCCCTACAAGCTTTGCAGGGCACAGGATAAGCTTCATGGACACTGCAACAATCTATGCACACAGGTGTCATGGTACCAGACTTTGAGTTCTCCACTGTCCAAAATCAAGTCCAGGAAAGCATCTACAATTCTCAATCTGCTTGAATCTGAGTGCCACTACCTCATGCCAGATGCTGATTACCCATTTCAGGCATGGACTACCCTGACATTTTACAAGAGTCATGCACCACATGTACCTTCCAATGAAGTCCTGCAGGTTTTCATGGGTCACACATGCATACAACCTTCTGCAAGGTGTCTCACTTCACCAACCACAACAGGCTAGAGTAGCAGGGGCATGTGTGTTGATTGTGGTTGGATAATGTACTTTGTACAGTGGGTGTGAAGGTGTGGACACACTGGTCTAGACAGAGTGGCCACAAGAGGGGCAGACTGTCCAGCTTCTGCCCTCACTGTCATTCCAGAATGCAATGAAGTGTGTGAAGTCATCTGTGCCAGTTTGGCCCAGTATTACTTCCATCACAGTGCACACAAACACTGTAGCAGCAATCCACCATGTCTTCATGCTCCAGTAACCAAAAACCAGATTCGGCTTCTCTCCACCTAAATTCCTGACACAAGTGCCAGCCCTCTCCACCCATTCTTTGTGTTGCTTTCTTCAGAGATACACAATCTGCAAGCATCCTCCTCTCTTCCTGTGTCTGAAGTATCAGCTTGAGTTTTTCACACAGATTATGAGGACATTCTTTATTTGCATTTATTGCTCACAGTCACTGTCCTTAAAAGCAAAAAAGCCTCACCCCATCAGGAGATATGGCTCTCTAATGTTACTGTTTTTCTGTGTCCTCTGTTCCTTCTTCTGCCTCAGTGCTTTACACAGGCAAGGTCACAAAATGTTTTATCTTCTTTCTTCTGTCATAATGATCTTGCCCTAAGAGCACAGTTACCCCAAAGGTTTTACTCTCCTTCCCTGTTACAGAGCTTTGAATTCTGTGGCCCAAATCACATTCCTCCAAATAAAACTTTGAGGCTGGTGAATGGTTTTTATAAAAAAGCACCAAACAAGTCTGCTGCTGAAAAATTAAGTGTCTGAGAAGCGAAGATCACCCTAAAAAAGCTTCTTGACCTTCTTGGCCTTTCAGCCACTCCATTTTCTACATTTAATTGCTATTTCCTTCAATTCTGAACCGTACTTACAACTTATTTTGAGAGCAACCCTTAAGGATTTATTGAGTTACTTACATATTACTATGCTCTCACAGCCACTTGAAAGGCAGCTCAAATTCCTCACATCTAGCATGACTTTGTCTAATTTACTAAACCTTAGATTTTAGTTTTTATCTTCTTGCAAAGTTGCTTAAACTGTACATTTATGTCTACAATTATGAAACTATACTGATCTACAAGTGATTTATATGACTAGCTTCAAGTATCTGAGAGTTTTTTTGAGCCAAAAAATATGTCATTTTTCTTGAGAAAAGTAATACATAACAAAAACCACACAGAATGCTTTCATAGCTCTGCAGAAACTCTTTTTCTTTCTCTGAAAAGAAGTAATTTCAATTCCAATTAATGCAAGGTTCAGGCCTAAGGGGACAATGGACCACATAATAGTCAAGATCCAAGACTATTCCAGATCAGAGATGGAAGAATGTAACTTGGAAGTAAAGTTGCTTTGAGATGGCTTTCTTAGGAAAAAAAAATCTATTAGGGAACCATTAACATCTTAGAGTACATGTGAACTGTGTGTCCCTGGGGAATTTTGATCTTGTTCCAGTTACTGACTACAACTGAATCTCTGCTTCTTACTGTAGAAAGTGCCCTCTTCCCCATTATTTGGCTTGGTATCTGAGGGAAAAAACATAAGACCAAGCATATGCGCCATGTTTCACAGTTTAAGCCCTTCTCTGCTATACTGCTGATTTCTTAGACCTGGTAAACTGGACAACCCCTGTTTCCAAAACTGTAGGATTTTTTTTTCACACTTGCTATATTGAAAGTGCTGCTACAGAGCTCTATTATTCTTTGAAAATCTGAATTCCCTATTAACATAGGTAGATAGTCACATTAATAAGATGCTTTCATAAACAGATTTCTAACCTTTCTGTTTGCCAGGAATATCCTGTTAAAGAACAAAAGAAAAATGCACAAATCATGTGATACAGGCATTCTGTAATATATATGTGCAGAAAAATCAGTTTACTTTGCTATGATCTACTTCCTATTCCTTTGTGTTCAGTTTCCCATAAGGGTTAATTTTTTTGCAATATTTAATCCCTTAGCTTACTTTCTTTCAACATGTATCAGCCTAAGAAATTGTTCCTGTAAAGTATTTCCCCTTTTCTTTCACCACCAGCATGTGCTGTTATACCCTTCTTTCTTTCACCAACAGAGTGTGCTGTTATACCCTTCTGTCACTGGTGACTGATAATAATATTGAGATGTCCAGTGCCTCTGCTTGGTTGTACACCTACATGATATGAAAGTGATGCATATTTTTTTGTTTAGACAGTTAGACTGTCCTCAGTGAAAAAAAAAAAAAATAAAAAAAATAAAAAAATTGAACTGAACATGTTGCTGTAAGGCAAGAAAATGATGGACTGGATGGATATAAAACAATTGGAGAGATGTGTGTCTTCATGTGTGTAAATAGGTTGTGCCAAGAGCTGGGGTTGGGTGGGGAAGTGCAAGATAGGATGAAAATACGGGGTTGTTCTGCAACACCAACATGAATATAAAGGTCTCCTAGGAAGCTGTACTATCAATTCAGCAGGTATGTGTGATTCAAAACACACTGTGCTTTACCTCTTCTACCTCCTATTCAAATGAAACAAAAGATGATTCAGCACCAAAAGTTTTATGATACAAGTAATAATGAGAAGAAGCTCTTATGTGATAATGGTTGTGAAGCCTGTCTCCTGAATATTTTTCAGACCTCATGAAAATTTGTGGTGAGAGAATAACTTTCTTCTCTTTAAGATCCTTTCTATAAATTACAGTAACAGAGGTGATAACTCAATTTTTAACAATCTCCTCCCCAGATATTTTGCTATATTCTCTGGCTTGTTTTCCTTATCACAGACAAACATATATTGTTGCTATTGCATATGTAAATAATGAAATATATTTAGGTATTTTTATGGACAGAAATTACAAAAAATATTACTGTCATTTTGCTTACATATGTAAGCTTGGTTTTATATAGGCAGAAACATTCAATTATTCTACCATTAATCGAGGAGAGTTTAAGGTTTCTAAACAAAAACACAGTAACAAGCAGCCACAAAAAAACCCAGTCTCAGTGATAATGGACAAAATGTCAGATATAAATTAAATAACAAGTTAAATAACACATTTGTGAGGTGAAGGATGAGGAAGGTGATCCTGGGCTGCACAAAAAGCAACATGGCCTTTGGGCTGAGGGAGATGATTCACCCCCCGTAGTCTTCTCATGAGACACCACCTGCAGTACTCCATTCAGTTCCAGGACCCACAACACAAGAAGACCGAGTGCCTGTTAGAGCAAGTCAACAGTAGGGTCACAAAGATGATCAGAGGTCTGGAGAATCTCTCCTATAAAAACAGACTGAGAGAGTTGGGCTTGTTCAGTCTCTTGTGAGACCCCACCTGATCAGGGGGTTGAAGCACCAATTCTATGAATATAGGCTGAGAGAGTTCTTCATCCTGTTGAAGAGGAGGCTCCAGGGAGACCTTATGGCAGCTTTCCAGTACCCAACAGGGCAGTACAAGAAATCTGGAGATTGACTTTTTATATGAGAAAGTAGTGACAGGATAAGAGATAATCGCTCTTAACTGAAAGAGGAGAGGTTTAGATTAATTACTAAGAAGTTGTGACTGCCCCATTCCTGGCAGTGTTCAAGGCCAAATTGAATGCAGCTTTGAGCAACCTGGTCTAGCAGAAGGTGTCCCTGCCTGTGGTAGGGGGTTAGAACTACATGACCTTTAATATCCCTTCCAACTCAAACCATTCTATGGTTTGATAATTGTATGACTCTATGTTTGCATGGCAAGGTTTTGGTAGTGGAGGGTAGGTGTGGTTTTGTTTCTCACTATCCTTCGTTTATTTAGCAATATACTAAATGAATCTTTCCCAAGTCAAGTCTGTTGAGCCTGTGATGGTTTGATGAGTCATCTTTTGTAATTATCTCAACTCATGAGCTTCTTCATCTTATTTTCTTCACTTCTCCCATGGAAGATAGGGAGTAAGAGTGGTGGCTATCTGGCAGCCAGCCAGGATCAGTCTACCATACTGTTACTTGGGAAGATGTTAGCCTTTTATAAAATACAGAGTTTATCAGAAAAAACCCAATGAACAATATTTCCAATTTGAATATAATATTAGCTCTGTTAAGTTATATGTTTATTGCTGAAGGAATACAAGCAAAAAATCCCACATATCACCATTTAAGTAATTCCAAAAATGTGGAGATAGGCAAAATTCTACATCATGCTTAATCTTATTTTCAGTAATTTTTCACTCAATCTGACAACATGTATGGATGTGTATATGTAGGTACACAAATATATATTTACGTGTAAGATCTGATACATACAACCTAGTCAAAACCTCAAAAAAAGTAGAGTGTGATACGAGTGAAATATTGGAGTGAGGCAAAGACATGAGATAGCAGTGAATACCTTTCCTAAACCGAGGGTGGCACCATTTCCTTTGCAGTCATTTGAGGAGACATCAGAGGGTGACAGGATCACGGCTTAAAGCCTTATGGAGAAGCTTGCCAGGTAAAATGCATTCTGGGAAATGTGGGAGGTTTTTTTAACCTGTTTTGTTTTCAGAGTAGGAAGGAACTGACATCTCTTGAATCTTCTGATGCTCACATTTCTTTGTTTTTGTAAGAGATCAGGGAAGACATCAAGTGCTTCCTTGAGTTAGGCAGGAGTTGATAGCCAACCTGGTGATTCTGTGTGATTCTGTGATTCTGTGAACACCTGCTACACCCAAAGAAGGATCTTCCATTAGGTGCAAAATCTGCACAATAACTGCTCTTGGTGTATTCTCCATGTTTTGTTGGTCATGTTTCTGCATGCTTGGGTATTTTTGTCTGCACTTCACTAAACTTCTTTCAGCATTAAAACCAGAGAAGAGGTAATTTGAGTTTCTCCTACCTTATTTTACTCTCTTCCACTCTTTCTTTCATTTGAATCTGATATCAGATGGATCATTCTCCGTTCCAGAGGCTGCCAATCCCCTTACTCTAGTGAATGTTTTTTCTTTCTTTCTTTCCCCTGCTGCCCTGAATGTCCAAAGGCCATCAGAAATCACACAATTTCCAGCCCTCTCTCGCAGAACCAATTTTTGAGCAATCTGTTGTTCTTAATTATCTTGTCATGCTTTCACCCTTTTTCTCTGATGCTGGAAGGATTCTCCTGAAATCCCATCTGGTCTTCCTGTCTCTGGGTATCTTTCTCAGGCCAACAGTGCTGTCTTTTCTGCATTGCAGCAGGAATATGTCCATGTTGTTTGTACTGACAAAAAGGTAATGTTTTCCTTAATTCTGCTAAAACCCACACTTTCCTCATATTTACAGTTCATACCCTGAAAATTTATAGCTTTTTGTTCATTTTACTGAGAATATTTAATGCAAGTTTTTGTATATATTGCTCTGAATATTTAGGATATTGAAGTATATTTTTAAGATGAAAGTGCTTCCAAATGAAAAAGTACATAGAAAATTCAGAAACTTAGAAAACACTGATATTAGATTCAGGGAATGGATTTTCTTCCAAAGCAAACAATTAGAAGTTCATGCTGCTTCATAAAATGTGTTGGTGGTGCTATACATAGCAGGGTTTTTTGGTTTTTGTTGGGTTTTTTTTGTTTGTTTTTTTTTTGTGTTTTTTTTTTTCCACAAGAAAACAGAATGTAAGTCTAATATCTGCTTAAAACACAGATATATTTTTATGTACATTCCTGAGATATGTATTTTGACATTTTCTAATATTATTTCTCTCCTATCTTTGTCAAGGATCATTGTATGAAATCTCGCTGTTGCGTTTTAATTGCGACCCTTTTATTCTGACTACATTTCACCGGCATGACAAAAAAGTGATGAAGTATCCATATAATAGTCCTTTTCATTTTGATCATCTTTATTATAATTTCTTGTTAAACTTCACCTTTTTGAGGAGGGTATAAAATTATAAATTGTCCCTTTGTTGTACTGTTCAACGCTAAAAATGAAAAAGAAATAAAAAGAGCCAAACCCACACTATGTAACAATTTATTCTACAATTCCTTTCCTGAGCATCAGAGTCTCAATATCACAGGAGTATTTTTTCTTCTGTGTGCTAAGGTAGTTGTTCCAGACCACTTCCCTGATGGGCATTTAATATTTCCATTATTATATTTTTTTCTGTCTTTCTTTGTGTACTCCAAACTTGCACTGAGTTTTAGGAGCATAGGAAAATAGGACAAAACCATATACAAAGCTCCTGTTGTTTTAAATTATGATACAAGGTAATTTTTACCTTCAGATCCCTCATATCTGTTTCTTATTTTTATGATACAGAAGGTGATTATGGCTCCAATTTAGTTGGTCTGTGATTAAACTTGCACAGATTACTTGGGGTAATATTGAATTTTTCTCCACGCTTCCCAAATTGTTGAAATGACAGGTTCAATATATGTCTTCTGAAATTTCTAATTGTTGCACTTTCACCCACTTTTATATTTTCACCTTTATTTCAAATATTTCTCTTGCAAGTGTACTGATAATGACTTCCTAGCCTTTCTGTTTATTTTTAACTGATCTGCTAAACTTCTTTTGCCACGTCTGTAAAATGTTGTTTGCACAGATCAGTATTCAGCTATTTAAATAACTTGCTCAGTTAACTGGCATAATTAAAATTTCACAAATCCTTAAGTAATTATTAAAAATATGCTTTACTCATTTGTTTTATCTAAACTAATTCTGCAAGCTGCTAGCACAACAACTGCTAGCACAAGCTTTGTCATTAAGGTGCTACTTCTGAGTACTTAAAAAAGAGCTAGGCCGCTACAAATAAAAATCCCCGAAACAGCATGTCATGTCATGTCATGTCATGTCATGTCATGTCATGTCATGTCACTGTAAACTCAAGCAGCTTTTGAAATGGATCATTAAACATTAAATTTTGTGAAAGTGATTAACAAGGGAAGCAAAGAGAAATGAGCATTAGTGTTGGTAGGAGAAAGCTCTTTATATATGTGATTTTAGACTAAAGAAAAAGTTATTGCTAAAGCAAAAAATGAATCATGTTACTTTTTGCTAAGTGGTTTATTATTTCTTATTTTTGTCCCGCACTTCATGGTCTTTGTACACTTTCCAAGGTATAACAACACTACCCTTTCTAGTTACCTGGTACCTAAGGCAATGGAACTCAAACAGAAATGAATTATCAAGAATGAATATGAGTTTTCAAACTGCTGTCATAGTAAGTCATTTACTAGCTCTCTGGGTTCTTGCTTATGTGACTGTGTAATGTTACTTTTGGTAGGATGACATAGGGCCTCAGAGTTGTTTCACCATGGAAAACTATAATGACCTGTTTCTACTTTGTAAGGAACAACATTAAGTACAGATTTTATTCTTTCACCTCTGCTACCTTCAGTTGCTTGCCTTTTCCTCTTCAGATGTTTTTGTACTCCGTTTGTTATCCTAAAAACGCTAAGAAGAGCTAACCTCCTATTACTAAACTGGTTGGTAGCAGCAGCAGGTTACTGAATTAATGCTGCACTGAAAAGATTCAATTTTTTTCCTGGGTTTTAAACCTTTTTCAATTAAAATTTATTTTCCAAAGTAGGAACAGGTATTTTGTAAGCTGTAAACTAGACAAGTTTGTGGAGAAATCATAGAATAGTTAAGGTTAGAAAAGACCTTAATATCATCCAGCTCCAAACCCCCTGCCATGGGCAGGGAAACCTCACACTAAACCAGGTCATACAAGGCTCTGTTCAAACAGGCATTCGACACTGCCAAGGATGGAGTGTTCAGGACTAGGTTGGGCAACCCGTTCCAGTGCCTCACCACCATCACAGTAAAGAATTTCTTCCTTATATCCTATCCTAACTTCCTCTGTTTAAGTTTGAACCCATTGCCCCTTGTCTTGTCACTACAGTCCCTAATGAATAGTCCCTCCCCAGCATCCCTATAGGACCCCTTCAGATACTGGAAGGCTGCTATGAGATCTCCACGCAGCCTTCTCTTTACTCCAGGATGAACAGCCCCAACTTTCTCAGCCAGTCCCCTGATCATCTTCATGGCCCTCCTCTGGACTTGTTCCAACACTTCCATGTCCTTTTTATGTTGAGGACACCAGCACACAATACNTCCCTCCCCAGCATCCCTATAGGACCCCTTCAGATACTGGAAGGCTGCTATGAGATCTCCACGCAGCCTTCTCTTTACTCCAGGATGAACAGCCCCAACTTTCTCAGCCAGTCCCCTGATCATCTTCATGGCCCTCCTCTGGACTTGTTCCAACACTTCCATGTCCTTTTTATGTTGAGGACACCAGAACTGCACACAATACTGCAGGTGAGGTCTCACGAGAGCAGAGTAGAAGGGCAGGATCACCTCCTTCGACCTGCTGGTCACACTCCTTTTGCGGCAGCCCAGGATACGCTTGGCTTTCTGGGCTGCAAGCACACACTGCAGTCGGCTCATGTTCATTTTCTCATTGATCACCACCCCCCAGTCCTTCTCCGTAGGGTTGCTCTGAATCTCTTCTCTGCCCAACCTGTATCTGTACCTGGGATTGCTCTGACCCAGGTGTAGGACATTGGACTTGGTATGGTTGAACTTCATGAGCTTAGCCTCAGCCCATCTCACAAGCATGTCAAGGTCCCTCTGGATGGCATTCCTTAATCCCACTGTTCATGTCACTGAAATGTGAAGCTAAATTAATTTTTCATATAAAATTTTCAATGGGGGTCTGATTTCTAGACAAATTTCTGTAATTTGCTTTAAGCTAGGAGAAATTAAACTGATAGCACACTTCTGAGAATTCGTATCTGAAATCCTGTAGTAATAAAAACTCTAACCTCTTCACCTGGTCCCTGCTATTTATACGAAGTCACTCATTCATTCAGATGAGTGCATGCTTTGAAAGTTTATGTTCTTCTCTAGCACAAGGGTATAAATAATGAAAAGGTCAGTGACATACAGCAGTAAATGTTTGAAAATAATTTAATGAGGTAATCTGCATAAAAGTGATTTTTTTTTTCCTTTGAAACAGGCAACATCTAAAGTTTAGAGGACATGTGCCAAAATAGCTTTTGATAACGCAGTTTCTTGGTATAATTCATTTAAAATGCTATATTGCCTGTCTTATGAAAAAGGCATACTTCAGAGTGAAAACTTTCCTCAGATACCTTTGTGAAAATGATGGTCATCTTGCTCAAGGCTAGTCTCAAAATGTAATAGCAATCTAATTGTTTCTCACATGTAATATCCGATTTTTAATCTAAAAGGAATATGGGATTAGTAAATTTATACCTGATGCTTTTGACTTTTTTCAATATATAGTAGCTTGGGCCATATTTAGCTTTTTCCTTAAGATACTATTACGCAGTAGTAGGTCAGAATCTGAGCCTTTGAGAACCTCACCTACGGACATACTCTTTGGAATATCTGAGATAGAAATTTTTAAATATCATTCCTCAATATTTAAATGCATAATAAAAATAACAGTATGTACCACCCTCCTTTATGTGAGGGATAAATGAGTTCTGATTTCATCCATAAATGGTGTTCCTCAGATGATCTCTTTAGGATTGCATGTACAGATTGGTGTGGATCTTGAATGTGTCTGTAAACAAATCTAAGCCTTTCTGGAAAAGTACATCAGGACATTGTCATTGGCACGGAACTTAAGATTCATTAGACTTGATGAATTTACAGGGGTAACAGAGAACAACTATATACATTAGCAGCTGTTTTGAGAACACACAGTAATGAGTTTGTAAGATAAATGATCACACACAGGGGAAAAATTGAGGTTATGTTAACAATGAAATTATTCTATAACTGATAATGTGGTTGATAATGTTGTTTAGAATGGATTGTAAATATTCATAGATAGACATACATGCTTTCAGAAAAAAATTTCGTGATGTAACTAAAGTATGTTTCATATTGTTTTAAAATATGTTTTCCATAGGAAATCTGAAATAATTTTTAAGTTAAACTCTTGAAGGTTTATTTGAAGATAAAAAACCTAAACCCAACACACATGAAATTGATGGGTACTGCAAACAGAACAAATTTATTTGAAGACTACTTATTCATAGAAAAAAGAAAGAAGACATCTTAACATGTTGTATTTGTGAATTATTTTTCCTCTGTTTTTTACCCCAAATTCCTTAAGCAACTCATAACTTTAAAGCATATAATCTTTTGGAATTTATGTTGCAAAATGTCTCCGAACCTTACGATTTTCTGTACCTGTGGATAGATCAACAACTCTGCTTTCTAAACCAGCAGGTTATTGCATACTTCTTGCTGTGAATATTATAGCTGAAATACTAAGCATAACCTGCTAATAAGTTATTGAGATCCTATGAGAGTCTGAGTGAGACAAGAGCAGATGGAAGATAAACTTGTGCCATTGGCTACAGTTGAAAATGTCAAAAATAAGCTGTGAAGCTGAATGCCTTGTTGCACAGAACAAAGATGCTTCATCTCAGAGGAAAATAACAGCTGAATGAGAAATTATTTTTGATTGCTATTTTCTTGTTGACGCGGGAGTCACGGACAACGCTTAGACGACCAATGTGATCGAGCGAATGCCATCTTTATTCCAAACACCGATTATTTTTATAGGGTTACAAATTGCTTATTCCTACTGCATCAGCACTTATTTCTAATGTTATCAGCACTTATTTTTGTATCTTTTTACTTTATCAGCACATTATTCAACTTCTGATTGGCTAGTCTCTTAACTGTTGCTAATTGGCATCAGGTACTTTTCCACCTGACTATATTATCTCATCCACTGTTCTTTTTCTGTCTGCGTTATGCCATCTGCCGACATGACTTCTACATTTTACTTCTCCTTTTCTTACTTAAACTGGCTCAAAGGCCCTGCTGTTCCTAAGCACCTAACTTATGTCAAGCATTACAGCCTACTTAAGTCAAGCAAAGCCTAACTTATCTTTAAGCTATTAAAGGGCCATCACTGCTCAACCCAGGATGGTCCACCACATTTTCTGTAAAGGCAGAATCATCTTTTTATAGGATGTGTACTTAAGTAGAATGCTGAGTTTGCATTGGCTTTCTGCATACAAGTGATTTTTATCTTGAACACCTGAAAGTGTTACCCAGTTGCTCTTGATTTAATGTAAAGATTTTTAACTTTTTTCTGTTCCACTCTTCTCTATCCCAGCTGATCCTGGCAAAGCACCTTCTACAAGCACAACAGAAATCACAAGTAACAACTGTCACATACGATTTATTTTTTCTTTACATGTTCTTCAGAGTAAAAGTTGTGTAGAGAGACACATGGTGTTGGAAAGATTCTGGATGCTTCAATTGTACTTTTTCCAATTCTGTGATTCTACTGTATCACATTTTCAGTATGTGATATGGTATGACTGAAGGTAAGTAGGCTTATGCATTAGAAGTTTAATACTTTTTATTCATGTCAATATATTATTAGAAGGGTGGTGTCATAGTCAGGGGCTTGGGTATCTAGAAGATGGGACTCAGTTTAGTACACAAGGTCTACTGGGAGCTGGTGGAGATGGTCTGACAATGAAAGAGAAGAGCAGTTTTGGTAGAAGGCTTGCTAGACTGGTAAAGGATGCTTTAAACTAGATGTGTTAGGGGAGGGGAGCATCATTCCATCCCAACACACCCAGTCAGTTGCCAGCATCTATAATAAATGCTCAGAGCAATGTGGAGATATTCCAGATGCTCCAGCCAATGAGCCGGCATCATTTGGAGCTCAGCTCAGATGCCTCTATACAAACGCACACAGGATGGGAAACAAGCAAGAGGAATTAGAGATGCGCGCATGTCTATGGGGGTATGATATAATAGGCATCACAGAAACATGGTGGGATGGCTCCTATGACTGGAGTGTTGAAATGGAAGGTTACAGGCTTTTTAGGAAAGACAGGCCAAGCATACAGGGAAGGGGAGTTACCCTTTATGTTAGAGATAGCCTGGAGATTATAGAACTCTGTCTGGGGATAGGTGATCAGTTAACAGAGAGTTTGTGGATCAGGGTTAAAGGGAGAACAGTGAAGGGAGACATTACTGTGGGGATCTATTAAAGACCACCTGATCAAGAGGACTCTGTTAATGAAGCATTCTACAGACATAAAGGAACAGTCTCACACTCACAGGACCTTGTTCTCATAGGGGACTTCAATCACCCTGATATCATTTCAAGGGTTGTTAGGGCCTGGCACAAGCAATCCAGGATGTTCCTTGATTGTGTAGAAGACAAATTCCTTCTGCAAATAAAAGAGGAGCCAACAAGGAGAGGACCTCTTGCTCACCAACAGGGAAGGGCTGGTTGGAAATGTGATGCTCCAGGGCAGCCTTGATTGCAGCAATCATAAGCTGATTGAGTTCAAGGTCCCCAGGACAGTGAGAAAAACATGCAGCAAGCTCACTGCTTTGGACTTCAAAAGAGCAGACTTTGGCCCCTTAAGGAATCTGCTTAGTAAGGCTCCATGGGATATAGCCCTAGAGGGCGGCGGGGGGGGGGGCAAGACTGTTGGTTGATATTCAAAGATCACCTGCTACAAGCTCAGGAGTGTTGTATCCCAACTAGAAGGAAGTGCAGCAGGAGGGCCAAGAGACCTTCTTGGATAGATGAGGAGCTGCTGAGGAAACTTAGAGGGATAAAAAGAGTCTTATAAAAAGTGGATGTAAGAACAGGAGTCCTGAGAAGAATACAGGTATGTTGTCTGGGAAGCTAGGGATCAGGTTAGGAAAGCTAAAGCTCAGTTAGAATTCAACTTGGCTAGAGATATGAAAGACAACAGGAAAGGATTCTATGGGTATGTAGTGAATAAAAGACAGACTAGGGAGAACTTGGGTCCCCTCCAGAAGCTATCTGGAGAACTGGCTACCCTGGATTTGGAGAAGGCTGAGGTTCTGAATGACTTCTTTTCCTAAGTCTTACCTGGCAAATGCTCTGACCACACCACCCGAGTCTTGAAAGGCAGACATAGGGGCTGTGAGAATGAAGACCTTGGACCCACTGTAGGAGAGGATCTGGTTCGAGACCATCTTAAGAACCTGAACGTGCACAAGTCCATGGGACCTGATGAAATCCATCCACGGGTTTCGAAGGAGCTGGCAAATGAGGTCGCTAAGCCACTGTTTGTCATATTTGAAAAATTGACAGCCAGGTTAGACAGAGCCTTGGAGGACCTGGTTTAGTGTGAGTTGTCCCTGCCCATGGCATGGGGTTTGGAACTAGATGATCTTAAGGTCCTTTAGAACCCTAACTATTCTGTGATTCTATGATTTTACGTCATCTTGGGATTCCGGACGTTTATATCAAGTCGGTCAAGAAAGAACTGATCCATTGGGGACTGAATAAGTGTTACTATTCACCTCTCATTCATTCTTCAGTTAGAAAGAATAAGGCTTGGATTCCCAGGGCCTTGGGCAGAAATTGTTTTTAGGTATCCAGTACATTTTGAAAAGATTACTGAATTTCTGCCAAGTGGGAAAATGTCTTGCAAGGATAAGACTTGTGAAGTCCATGAGAAATTTGGAAACAAATGTGAGCTTTTTAGTACTGATTGAATATGACCATCCATCTCTTACTTTATAATTTGAAAACTGAGAGCAATTTAAGGAATCTTAGGTCAGCAGAGAAATAAGGCAAGGAAAACCCAAGACATCTGCCTAGGAGAGTGATTGTCATTATTCCATTTTTGAACTATGAGAAAGTGTGAACAATATTAAATTGATTGCCTTATTTTTTCACTAGTTTTATAATTATATGCATATTTTCCAGCAATAATATCTAGAAGATTGTGAAGCTCTATTCTTTACAAATATACAGTAATAAACTATCCATGTACAATAGAGCTTTGCCATAGAAAATGCATTCTTGCCATAAGATCATAAATGGTGTTCTACTGTGACAAGTGGAGGTCAGATAGAATAGAGTAGACATTTTACTAGTGAGATTTTGGCATGGCTTCAAATGCCTAAGGACTTAGATTGGAACAAAGAGGTATAACGGATAAAATGCTAGGTTATAAATTATGGAAGATACATTTAGTGCTTAATGAATATAAATTAATTTGAGTTTACTATTTCATAAAACAAGTGGTTAAATTTGTATATAAATGATATTTTTCAGTCAAATAAGACACGTGTGGTATGAGAAGCTATTTGGGTTTATTATAAAAATATTGATTTATGCCTCAACATATTGAGTGAACCTGTGTTTTTAAGAATCTGAAATTCAAGTGTAAAATGTTAAATTTGTAAACAACTATATAAACCAGCTCAAGTTATTTGCGTTCTAGGGATATAAGCAAGTATTTACTCAGAGATGATATTTAAAGCCACTGTAAGTTGTAGAGGATAGGAACATTTATCTAAGTAATAGATTTTTTGAATAGGCTATTGACATACCAGGTAAGAGAAGTACCTGTTCCAGGACACCTCTAGGGGAAATCAGACTGAAAATAAGTTCAACAAACCATCCAGGAATTGAGTTTACTATTTTGGCAAAGAAAAAAAAAAAAAAATTCTTCTCAGAATTTCTGTCTGAGAAGGGTTTGTTCAGGGTTTGGAAATAAAAGTAATTTTTCATTTGGAAAAAATAATATTAACTTATTCCACATAGTTATTCTTTGTTTTTGCTGAAACTTTAAAAATACTGAATTCCTCAGATGAAAAACCACTATGTGTGTGTAAAGGATTATCAGTGACTAGCACCCAGAAATCAGTTGTGGGGAATAACTAGCATACTAGTCTGGAAAATCTTGCAAGTCTTGTTTTGCTGTTTTTACAGTTCAGACTCCTGTTTCCACAAATAACAGAAGATTATTTTAGACTGAATTTCATGGGAACTTATGGAAATGGTACTAATTCCTTTTTGGCAATTTTGAGCAATTTTTCATAAAAGTTTTATTTTGTAGTTTGTATGCTTCTGTATATCTCTAACATCCTGACTTAGAAGGTGCTACTGACTACTGTTCCAACCCTGACTGGACTACACCCTAAAAGACAAAAAAATAAGGAAAAAGCAAGAAAGGGAGCAAAACTCTTCTTTATCAAGCAAAGCTATAAGGAGGACTGTGAGAAGAGGAAGCTTAAAAACATGGAAAACACAAAGGTCAGAGAAAATAATCTCCTCCAACAGTGAGGTTTTCTGAAATATTAACAGTAAGACAAGAATAAAGCAGTTGATCAAGAAATCCCAACCGCCCAAAACAACAACAAATCAGGCATATTCAGTACAAGAAGGGCAGCAGAAAAAAAAAAGAAAAAAAAAAAGGTGAAAACCCCCCAAATGACAACCAAACTATAAGGAGGATGAAGAAGCTCCTTGATAGAAAGAACAGAAAATTTTCAAAGACAAAGGAGATAATATGAAAGCAAGGAAAATTGGTTGGTTTTTTTTTTGTTGTTGTTGTTGTTGTTGTTTTTTTTTTTTTTTTTT
>NDXB01015403.1:31086-42456 GCA_002631895.1 Agapornis roseicollis | reverse complement strand
CCACTATTTTACCCTAAAAAACAAAAGGTGTTTCTATAATGCTACAATTTCTGTCAGACCCCCGTTTCTCTAATTCCATCCCCCAAGTGATACCCCCATAATCATTACAAGGTTATCACCCTGTGCCAGCGCCTCAGCACCCTCACAGGGAAGAGCTTCTGCCTTAGATCCCATCTAATCCTGGCTTTTTCCAAGCAGGCTGTGAGCCACGGTGTTGGGAGTTGCTTTGGAAAAGATAAAGAGGTAAAATGCTGGAGACAACTTTTAGGGGAGTTGTTGCCTCTGGCATCTGTGCCCCTAAAGCCAGCGCCTCTCAGCTCCAGGCTGCATTAACTGGATGGTCCCATGTGCATAGGCTTTGCTGTTGTTTACCAAGAGAAATCACTAGATAGGGAAAAAACCTCATTTGGAAATGTTCCCTTCTCGTATCCCAGTCAAAGCTCAACTTCCTTGCCTATACACAGCTTTACGTCTTAGGGTAGCCATTCTGCTAGCAGAAGACTGGGTCAGAAGCAGGAATATCAGCTGGGTTTTTCAGTTGAATTGGCTAAGGGCAAGAAGAACCCCCTGAGCCTCAGCTGAGCACATCATGCACTTGTGCACCCACCATAGAAATATCTTAGGGGAGATGCTACAAATCTCAGGTTTTCATTAAGGAAAACCTCTGCAATCATTGCTGCCAGCTAAAAACCAGCCATTATCCCTGGAGACAACTCCTTTGGATGATCCAAGCATTTACTTATTTCCACCAGCCAAGAGGGAGAAGGCAGCATTTAAGCTAACAACGCTGATCCTACATCGCTTGCAAGCTGAGGTAGTCATGGAGATGACTACGGAGAGGATCGTGCCCATGACAACTCTGCATGAGCATCTTCAGAGCAGCCTCATCCCTCCCTGGGCTTTTCCTTGCACCAGGCAGTGATTATTGGCTTGTTCTTGCTCCCACGCAGGCAATGGTAAAGCTTTCCCCCATCAGCAGCTCTCCTTCCAAGATAAAAGGGTAGAGAATGGCACATATGGAGCAGATCTGGCATACAAAGCCTGAATGTTTGGCATATAATGTCTCTTTGGTATGTAATGTCAGGCTGATCCTCAGCCTAAGCTTTCTAAAGCCCTTTTAATTTGTTGCTTTAGGGGAAAGAAAAGCTTTGGACTAAATCACGTGTGGGTTTGGGTTGACATCCCATCTGGAAGATGCTCCAAAATGGATGTAAAGATGCACATCATACTTGGAACTGTTTCAATACATTAAAAGCTGCAATGGCTAAAACTCTGGCCAGATTTCCCCCATAGGCACCCATTTCCCAAGCCCACTTTGGTCTTGCTTATTCAAACCAGAAGAAGAAGGGGATGAAACCTCATAAAGTCAGCCCCAGCCCTGGGAATGCTTCCTATGGAGGGCAAGGGGAAAATCAGGGTGGAAACATACTCACCAGCTCAGCTAAGAGGATTTGCATCACTATTTAGTGAGTGAGTTGGGTTTAATCAGCTCATCCTCATAGAGCACATGAGTTAGGGGTGAGTCATGGGATGTAGCAGCTTGATTTGTTCTCAGATGAATGAATAAGGTGAAGACCTGAACCAATATTATTGGATCTAAAAGAAAAATGTATAACAAAGAGAAAAGGTTAAACTGTTCCTTTAAATACATCTCCATCTCCAATCTGGTCCCTGTTTCTGTCTCTTGTTTGACTTGGTTTTGGGTTTTAATTGAAAATCAAACAATTCTGTTTCCTGGGGTTCAGCTTTCCCCATCTTATCCATATTCCCCTTTTCCCACCAGGAAAACTGAATTCTCCTCCCCCTTTCCCAATGCAACCCAGCCAGGAATCCTCAGGGAGCCCCAAGGGTTGCGGCCTGATCCCTCCACCCATCACACCTCCAAAGAGGATGCTCCTGCCCGCGGCTCCACTTGGGGAACACATTTGAATACATCAGCTGGGATTTCGGCACGTTCCTACAGGCTCTTGGCACACGGCTGAGGCATTCCGGGATAGGAGCAATTCCCCAGAGCAGGATGAGAGGCTGGCATGGATGACTGATGTCAAAGCAATGACAATGGGAGCGCCTTCGCCCATCCCAGGTGTGCTCTGGTTTATTCTAAAGGAGGTGACCTCAGCCCAGCCGTGTTGTGTCACGCTCCGTGCTCGGAGCTCGGAATGTCTTCCAAAGGGATCACAAGCTAAAAATACATGGGAGAGAGGCAAAGGAAAGCCTCGTGGGGAGGCACATAACACAAACCCTGCTGCCTAAAGACAAGAGCCGTATTCAGCTTTTCTTGCACAGGAGCCAGCTCCTGGGTATTAGGGAAGCTGATGGGAAGCTGCAGTAGAGCCCCGCTGGGAAAGTGAGTGTTCCTCCAGCTTTATGGAGGGGCATTGTGGTGCCAAAGAGCCCACATTTGGAGCTGGTTTTGCCTGCTTGGAAACCAGGGGGTTTATTGCCACGAAAGGACATAACGAGCCCTTTCTGTGCGGGGTTCCGGCTCTTCCCATTGCTCATTCCCCAGGACACAGAAGGGAATTGTTCAGCCCAGAGGCCCAGACCCAGCGTGGCCCGCAGCAGCTACTCCCAAGCAGGCTATTTTTAAGCCAAGAGCTGGAATGAAGCAGGATCAGAGAGCAAATGCCTTCTTCAAGCAAGCGTGACTTATTGCTCCCGTTTCCCATCATCCAGCTGGCAGGGGGGAGCTTGAATGGAGTCATGGAAGGGTTTGTGTTGGAAGGAACCTTAAAGCTCATGCAGTTCCAACCCCCGCCATAGGCAGGGACACCTTCCACTAGAGCAGGTGGAAATAGCCCCATGTGATTTGTTTTCATCCTTCCAAAGCACTTTCATTACCAGTGCTTATTCCAAAATGGAAAAGTACTTCCGANAGGAACCTTAAAGCTCATGCAGTTCCAACCCCCGCCATAGGCAGGGACACCTTCCACTAGAGCAGGTGGAAATAGCCCCATGTGATTTGTTTTCATCCTTCCAAAGCACTTTCATTACCAGTGCTTATTCCAAAATGGAAAAGTACTTCCGAAAGAGCCCATATATGTGTGTGTGTATGGATTTATATATATATATACACATATATATATATATAACAAAAGCTGTTATTTTACCTTCTAGCACCCAAGTGATGCTGCCAACCCCAGGAGAGGTCAAAGGCACATATTTGTGCCTGTGTCCCATGCAGGTTATCTTCCAAAGTCCCAGTGCATCATTGGGAAGTCATCAGCCTGAGGCCAGGGAGGGTCCCTCTCCTCCCCTCCCATCCCATCCCTAAGGAGCTTACGTATGTCCCTGCCTGGAATAGCAGCTAGCACACAAGTAGAGGTTATTAGACTGCTAATCAGATTGCAGCAGCTGGATGAACATTTATAGCCTTTTTAGGCTGGTTGTCTAATAGTGAAGGGAAGGAGGGTGCGTGCAGCCTCCAGTGTTTTGTAGATCAGATGCTGCTTTCTGCAGAAGGGAAGTTCATAGAATCATAAGATCCCACACTGGTTTGTGCTGGAAGGGAGCTTAAAGCTCCCCTTGGGCAGGTTCAAGCCATTCCCCTTTGGCCTGGCCCTACAGGCCCTTGTCCCAAGCCCCTCTCCAGGTTCACTGCAGCCCCTTTAGGCCCTGGAGCTGCTCTCAGGTCTCCCCTTCAGGAGCCTTCTCTCCCCCAGGCTGCCCCAGCCCAGCTCTCTCAGCCTGGCTCCAGAGCAGAGCTGCTCCAGCCCTCGCAGCATCCCCATGGCCTCCTCTGCCCTCGCTCCAACCGCTCCACGTCCCTCTTGTGCTGCTGCTCCAGAGCTGGATCAGGGCTGCAGGGGGGTCCCCTCCATGACCCACACTCCTTTGGATTCAAATCCACATTGAATTCCCATGGCGAATATTCTTCCTCAAGGCTCTAGCTCTGTCTTTGAAACACAACAAGAAAAACGCTTGTCTTATTCACTGCTTTCTCTCCCCAAAACCACCTTTCAGTTGTCCCTCACTGGAGCCTCCCAGCATCAAACTGTGCAGGACCCAGTGCCACATCTCTATCATCTCCATACATCAGACATCACTATCGAGGAAAGGAGATCAGTAAGGGGGGGACACACAAGCTCATCCCCAGCACCATGGCTGCAATGAGCCCCACTTCCTAGAGGAGCCACACACTGATTCAGTTTTTCCATGCCAGCTTTCCACCTGTTGGCTTTAGAACTTCTGGCCCAAAAGTAAATCCCTCTTGGAAGCACCATGGGATGTCGCATGGAAAGTTGGGGTTGTTTGCTTTTCTCCCTGTGATGGTTGCTCTCCTGGCGCGTTGTTCATGCCCTTATGTGCTTCCAGGATTAAGGAATTGCTGGGAATTCTCCTCCCCACTATTGTGGGTTGTGTAGCTGGTGAGGCTCTGGGAGTGCATGTATTTAATGTCCCACTGCTGTCAGCTTTGCCTCCTGGCCTGTTTCCATCCACAGCAAAAGGCTAAAGGTTTATATAACTTTAACACAGGATAACGATGCGGGTGAAGATCTCTCTGGAAAACACATGGAAAACCCCTTCTGCTACCCAAAATGAGCCAAAGATGCCATTTCTCTCAAAGGGGAGCTGCACTTTATGGGGTCTGCAGCGCTGCGAGCCCCAGCGTGGCTTTATCCCATGTAATGAATGGAATAAAGCCCTTGTCAGCCAAGGGAATGTAAAACACCCCGATGAGGCTTCAGGTTGTTCATTACACCCTGCCATGGGACAATCGAGCCTGATGCAGGGGTAGCTGTCCCTGCAGCCCTGGTTCTGCCAGCCCCAGGGAGTGACAGCAGGATGAGGATGGGCTGTGGGACTTCATCCCTACCTGCAACCCCCGCCTCTTACCCCCAAACTGCACCGAATCCCCCCCAAAGCATTTCAATGCCTTGCTCTGCCTTTGCCCAATGCTCTGTGAATAAAAGCATTCAGCATGAATTAAAGCAAACCAAAATCAATGAGGAACAATGAAGCGGGGTCAGGTGAAGCTGGGTCCTTTCCCTGCTCATCATGAAACCAAAGTCAGCACTTCCCAACTGTTACGAGAAAACCCCATCCCATTAATGCTTTCTAACCTGGCACGAGCCCCCGGTGCACTTAATGGTGCATTATTTCCTCTGTCCCCTGCCGCTGTTTGGGCTGAGGATGGAGAAAGGCCAAACCTCCATTGGAGATCAATGCAGCTCGTGCCTTGCTGCTGGGAGAAGTGTTACCCTGAGCTCTATGTGGCACATGGATGCATTAAAAGGATGCTGTGGATATGCTGGTTTCGGTGGTTTTAACACTGTTAACTTCCACAAGGAATTAAGACTTAACAGTCAACAGGCTGCTCCTGCTCCATTTGCAGCTGAGATCCAAGAGAGCTTCAGTATTTCCCCAAACAAGACCAAAACTTCCTCTGAAATACATTGTTATGGAAAAAATCCTGATTTTTAGAAGCCATGGATTAATTAATCCTAAACCATCCCATTCCCTTTTCTTTTCCTCCCTTTGGATTTTAAACAACCCACTGAAGAGCACTTAAACCAAACCCAGGGAATCGGGAGCCATCTGCCCATGGGAATAAACATGCCTGTGTTGTAGACAAGAGCTTCTCCAGGCTTGCTGACCTGAATCCTGCTCCTTTCAGTTCATTTTCCCCACCAGAAATGAATAGTCACAACCCATTTCCCTACCAGACAGATACTGTTATGATGATGATGTTAACATAATCCAGCCAGATGGATTAACAAGCACATGGAGCAACAAGGTGGAAATCCTCTTTATGGCCAGATGTGCTCTGTGGTCCAAGGATGGGAGCATCACCAGGACAGCAGTACCTGGCTATTCCAGGCAGCAAAACCTCAGGAGGGATTTTTGGCTATATTGCATGGCCAGGCCAAAGTGAGTCCCAATGCAATAAGTTTCAAGCTTTGTGTGCATCTCCCAACCACCATGGACCTGTTTTCTATAGCCCATCCTAACCCTAAAGGATGGGAAACCTCCCCATCCCCTTTAGGTCTCTGCAGCCACACATACCCTCCAAAACAGGGTGCTTAAAAGCCCCAGCTTGCCATGAGCATCCCATACCATTATTAACTGCCTCCTGTGGTGGTCCCCCCGTTAGATATTGGGGCACCTCAACATAAAGCACAACCGGTTTATACAGAAGGGAGTTTTACTTCCCTGGAGTGACACAAACTTGGGAGGCAGATCCATCCTTTCCCCTGTACAGCTGAACCTGGTTTTATTTCCTATCCATCAACACACAGAGCATCTATTTCACAGCATAACAGATTTGGAGCTGCAGTTACCAACTGCATCCTCTCCTCTCCCAAAGCCAAGAGATTTCCAAACCACCTCCAAACCTTCCCGATCCCATCGATATTCCTTGGATAAACCATCCAAGTGGTTTTCCAGCCACCCCCTTTGGCCGCCGGCATTGCCTCCCTTTGCCCATACCCGCCGGGAGGGCTGATGTGGGGTGAAGCCCAATGCCAGCTGCGGTATTCCCTAGGGAAGGCGGATGGATGCCGGCCGAGCCGTGCAGCTCGGGGCTGCGCAGAAGCCAGCTCCTCCCTCTCGCTATTTATTCCTCCCCGTAGCTGAGGCTGAATCACCCCGAACCGAGCAAGCAACGGGCTCGCAGCCGGTGAGTGCCGGGGAAAAGGGGGCTTTGGGTGGGATAGATCCAGAGGGGAGGGAGGTTTTAACCCCGCAGGGAATGGGGGCTGCCTCCTCTCCCTGCCATCGCTGCCTAAAAACAGGCATTTCCAGCTCTGAAGGCAGCGTCCTCCTTAACAGATGGGGCAATGCTGGGGCTTGTTTATTCAGGGCTCATTCCAAGCTGAACGCTGGTGAAACCTCGCTTCTTGCTCCCGTTCCCAGAGCTATCCGGAGGGGTTCGTTCTTTCCTATGGCTCCCACTTGCCCAGGCCCATGCCCCCATTATAAGGGGGTTAAATAACAAAAGGGGAAGGGCATTTTGAAAGCCTAGAAATGTGCCACCCTGCATCCCCCTTCCCCATAGCCCCAGCCCTCATTTCTCACCCACCATAAACCCGGAGCTTCTCAGCATCACCAGGAGGGTCTGGATGCCCCCCGTTCTCCCCCCTCTCCTCGGGCACCTTAACAAGGTTATTTCCGCTGTTATTTTGGTACCACGGTGTTGGTTTTCCTCTGCCAACCCCAAGCTTCCTCCTTGCCAGCCCTGCGCACGTAATTGCTGCTTGCGATCGCTCCTCGCATCCTCCATTTTCCGCTTCCCTTTCTTGCCCTGAAGGAGCTCTGGGCTTGCTCTGGTTCTCCGAGGCATAAATCGCTCCCGTATAAACCACCGGGATCGATTTCTCATTGCAGAGAGGGGAAAACTGGGGAGGAAAGGTACAAAGAGATGGGGAAAACCGCCCTGCGAAGCCATCTGGTAATAGAATGCCATAGTAATGCAATGGTCACACTGTAAACACCGAGCTCTGAGCCCGAGGAAGGGGCTCCCTGGTACCCCATCACGCACAGGCGGGTTTGTATAAGCGACCACATGTAACCAGGGCAAAGCTCAGTGCAGTAGTTAGCAGTGCAAACCCAAATGAGCCTATGCCCAGTTCATCAGGGCTCATCTCTATAAAGACAATTAGAGGAACAGGTCGGTGCTGCCAGGCTTGGAATATCCTCCAGGGCTTTGCCATAACCTGCTTCCATCCAGGGGTTGATTTTTTTCCCCCTTACTCACTGTGGGGATTCAAACCAACAGCAAAACCGGCCAATTTGCTGCTTTTCCTCCCCCCCATTCCCTATTTTTTTGGGGAGAGCCCAAAAAGCCTTCATCCATCCCAGTTTTTGCCATGTCTTTTGGCATCCTGGCTCCCAATGGGTGGTTGCTGTAGGGAGATAGGAGCAGAAAAACCTGCTTGGAAGTGGGTGGTTTGCACCCAAAACTCCTATGAGCGGACAGCAGGAGCCTGGCTTTCCTCCCCATCACAAGGGATGATGCTCTTTTAATGAAGCCTCTTGCTAATGACCCCAATCAAATTAAAGGACCCCATTCAAACATTTCCTGACATAAGAATAGATTTCTTTTTGGAGGGGTAGGAGAGAAAAAGCATCTTTATCTGAAAGCAATAATTTGCTTTTTAGGGACCATAAAACCATAGCAAAGGTGCAATGGAAGAGCTTCTGGCTTAAGCAGGGGCTTATTCTGCCTGTTTATGCTGTTAAGGGCAGTATCTCACAAGAGACCATCCTCTCTTACCCGCATTAAACCCATCTCTGGGTTGAGTGGTGACTCTCCAAGAAGCTGGTCTATTAGTTACTGCAAAAAACCCCGGTCAGGACCCAACCCCTAATTGTCTTGTGCTGTAACATGAGCCAGAAAGCGCATCCGAAACATCCAAGGATGCTGCAAAATGCCAACCCGCACTTCGCTGGGAATGCTTTGCTCCCTGTGCCCAGCATCCTGGCATGCACAGGAGGGTTTGTAAGTGGTTGCTCAGCCCCAGGCAGGACAGAAAACCCCTTTGCTATCGCTGGGCTCACATATTAAGCATGAGGGTAACAGTAATTCAGTGCTCCTTGGTGTGGTGGGGAGGAATCTGAAGGGAATTTGCAGCTTGGGAGGTATTTTCCAAAGGTGCTTCCAAAGGATTTGCAGACGTGGTGTGAATGATACAGGCAGGATTATCCACAGGGAGAGAAACGACTCGGTGAAACTGGATTGCATCCTTGTCAGCCCACCAGCTAACGTAGGAGATGCCTGGCATGCCCGTGGGATGCCAGCAGCAAAACGCTGAGTAAGCATGTGTTCATAAACACATTAAACTCAAACCCTGCTGTTCTTCGGCTAAGGTCTGTTACACATAAACAGGGATTTGGGAAAAACAGGCGGAATTTCATGCTTTAGGGAACAAAAGAACAACCCTCCAAGGCAAAGCTGGGGGCTGCCTTCCTTGCGGTGCACTAAAGCTGGAAGGTTGGGATGAATCTGTTCATAAACAACAGGAATCTCAGTTGTCCAATGGGATAGAGGAGGATTGAAGTTTAGGATTCGATAAGTGGATTTTTTACCTCTCAACCAAGTGAAGCAGTTCTCCTAAAAGCTTTTCTTCCACTGCTTTAAAACTGTCATTACTAGGAGAGGATGTGTTGGGAGGTTGGGGATACATACACATATATATATATATATATATACACACACTTCTGTGTGTGTGAATGCTCCATCCCTGGCAGTGTTCAAGGCCATGCTGGACAGGGCTTGGAGCAACCTGCTCTAGTTTGTGGTGTCCCTACCTGTGGCAGGGGGTTGGACCTGGATGGTCTGAAGGTCCTTTCCAACCCAAACCATTCTGTGATTATATAGAATACCTTATATAATATATATTATATAAACATATATATTTATGATATTATATATTATATATAATATATATACATAAAGTATTGTTTATATATTTTATATATGTAATACTTTATATATGTATATATAAAACCAAAGGTGGTTGGGGATGATAACTACACATTTAAATCCAAAGCTCTTTATCCTGCAGCTGGATTAAAGGGGACAATTTGGGTTGTATACGAAGCACAAGCAAGGGAGCCTCAAGCCTGTGATGCTCACAGCAGGGCCTCCGCCTCCTGCCCGTAACGCTGCCTGTCCTTGTGTCCACAGCCATGGCCAGGCTCCTCATCACCTCCTACCTGGTGTTCCTGCTCCTTGGCTCCTGGACCGACGTCGCCTTCTCCAAGAAGGGCAAAACGAAACCCAGTGGTGGTGGTTGGGGCATGGGGAGCCATCGCCAGCCCAGCTACCCCCGGCAGCCCAGCTACCCCCACAACCCAGGGTACCCCCACAACCCGGGCTACCCCCACAACCCAGGCTACCCCCACAACCCAGGCTACCCCCACAACCAGGGCTGGGGCCAGGGTTACAACCCATCGAGCGGAGGAAGCTACTACAACCAAAAGCCATGGAAACCTCCCAAATCCAAGACCAACCTCAAGCATGTGGCCGGGGCAGCGGCAGCGGGTGCTGTGGTGGGAGGGCTGGGGGGCTATGCCATGGGACGGGTCATGTCGGGGATGCACTATCGCTTCGATAGCCCCGATGAGTACCGGTGGTGGAACGAGAACTCGGCGCGTTACCCCAACCAGGTTTACTACCGGGATTACAGCAGCCCCGTGTCTCAGGATGTCTTTGTCGCCGACTGCTTTAACATCACGGTGACCGAATACAACATCGGACCCGCTGCTAAGAAGAACGCCTCGGAGGCTGGGGCAGCGACCAACCAAACAGAAGCGGAGCTGGAGACCAAGGTGGTGACCAAGGTGATCCGGGAGATGTGCGTCCAGCAGTACCGCGAGTACCGCCTGGCCTCCGGCATCCGGCTGCATCTCGCCGATGCCTCCCTCGCCGCCCTCCTCCTCTTCACCCTCTTCGTCATGCACTGATGCACCCCGCAGCTTCGAGATGGCACCCATGTCCCCTTGGGGACCCCCGAACTCCCCTATTCTTGCTTAAGGTCATCTTTGGTGAAGAGCCCTTGGGGCACACGGGCACCAACGCTCCCCATCACCTCCGGGTTAGGCAACTGGATGAAGCTTTCCTTCTTCACCCTGGTGTGGCAGGACAATGGATGCCCAAAAAAGAAGCCTTCACCACCTCCTCCTCCTCAGGGCCATCCTGAGAGGGACTGGGCAGAGAGGAGCTCACCCGGTCCTTGGCGTCCCTGCAAGGGCGCTTCCAAAGATCCTCTTTGCTAACAAGCAGGGTTTTATCTAATCCCCTTAATCCCGCTGCCACCGAGATCCCTTTCCCTGAGGCACCCGTGGCCTTGCACCCATCCATACCCCCCAATGGGTTTAGGAGGGTCAGCTATGGGGTTTTCAAGCAACAAGCTGCCAGGTTGCAATTCCCACCTTTTAATCCCAAACCCCGCCATTCCTTCTGTACATACGGACCTGCCCGCTCCGCACCTTGCATGCTGCAAATACCCCTGCAGCAACACACAGAAATACAGTGAGTTTTGGTTGGTTTCCTCCACAGCAAGGCAGAAACCCTTGGCCAGGTTTTGGTTGTCCCCCTCCAGCACCGCTTTGCTTTTGGTTGAGCTTCACTGTCTTTCTTAGCCTGTCTAAAGGCAAAAAGTGCTGCTGAATGTCCCCTAAAAGCCTCAAAGTGGGAACGCTTGCTGTGGTCCAGCCCAAGATAAAGCTATCATGGACGTGCTATAGGTTACAAGTCACACTCGCACTTCGGTACCTTGACCTAAAGGATGTTATAATACAGCAAAAAGGATGTTTAGGGGGGTTAAGCACATAGCAAGAGACATAAATCAGCTAAATCACATGTCTATAGCAAACAGCATCGGGAAAACCAAGCCTGGGATGGGAGATACTTAACACCCCCCCCCC
>NDXB01015402.1:0-49393 GCA_002631895.1 Agapornis roseicollis | reverse complement strand
ACTGTGAGTGTGTAAGGTGGGACATGGGCCCTGGCACTGTGTGTGTGTAAGGTGGGACATGGGGCCTGGCACTGTGAGTGTGTAAGGTGGGACATGGGCCCTGGCACTGTGTGTGTGTAAGGTGGGACATGGGCCCTTGCACTGTGTGTGTGTAAGGTGGGACATGGGACCTGGCACTGTGTGTGTGTAAGGTGGGACATGGGGCCCTTGCACTGTGTGTGTGTAAGGTGGGACATGGAGGCTTTAGCTGTTGGGTGTATGTGTTGCTTTAGGGTCATGGCTTGTACACAGAGGCTTGTGTTTGACCTGGGAGCAGGCTCAAGGCTCTGTGTGTGCACACTGGAGCCTGTGGCTTCTCTTGCACAGGGTTTGCACACTTGCTTTCATGCAGTGTAGGGCCTGTGGCTGCCCTTGTACAGGGCTGTGTGTGTACAGCCAGTTGAGGGACAGCCCGGTGTTGCCCATGGGTTGTTGCACGAGGGGCACACATGCTGAGGGTGCCACATTCGAGTCCCTCAGGGCTGTTGATGGGGTGACAATGGGATATCCCTGCACCCCCTTGTCACCAACACTCATCATGAAACTGTCCTTTGGCTTAACACAGTGAAACGTTGATGTGTTGTGTGATGGCAGCATTGAGAACTGCTCTGTGTTGTAGTTAAATAAGAGGTTTATGGCTCAGTTTTAACCTCCCATAGGGTATAGTTGTATTTGTTTGTTATATGGTCCCTCCCAGGCTAATTCAGGAGGGTTTTGCCATGACCGAGTCAGTAAAATGGACTTGCAAGGGCAAGGAAAGGAAATAAAACTGCTTATAAATGCAGAAAGCACCACTCTGTGCCTTGGCTGAGTGCAGAAACTTTGCCTGTTCTTTAATACTTCAGAGTGTTTGTGGCTCGAAGCCCTTGATAAAAGCTCTCCTTGGCTGCTTGCTCCGATTAACCTGCAGCATCTGGCACTGGAATGGACTTGAGGGGGAAATCTGTGCTTCCACTGAGCCACTTGGGGTCTTTGTGCTCACATCTGAAAGGCAGAGAGGGTTTGGAAACCCAGAAGCTCACTTCCATTTCTCCACCAGCACACTGTGCGTGTGCTGCTCAACCTCTGCTTGTTTGCATTTGAGGTAGCCCATGACCTTTGCAGCTGGAGATGATCTGGGAGCACTGCACTGTTTGCTAACACATGTGTGAGGTGAAGTTGTGTTCTTTGTGCTTCGTCCTGCTCAATGCTACAGTTATACAAGGTTGTGTGGGGCTGGGAAGGCTGGACTAAACTGGGACTTGTGTTCCCTTTCTTTCTTCATCCTGTAGGAAGAAGGTTCGTGTTTTAGCCAGTATTTACCTCTTTTTCCAGGCTGGTATTTCCCTTTGCAGTGTGGCTGTGAATGTGCAGTGCCCTATCCTGCCTTGTTGGGCTCTGTATTGCATTGGCCCAGGAGTCATAGAATGGTTTGTGTTGGAAGGGACCTTAAAGATCGTGTAGTTCCAACGTCCCTGCCATGAACAGGGACAGCTCCTTGGAGCCATTCAGGCCCAGGCTGGATGTGGTTCTGAGCAGCCTGATGTGGTTGAAGATGTCCCTGCTCCTTGCAGGGGGGTTGGACTGGATGAGGCTTGAAGGTCCCTTCCAGCACAAACCATTCTATGATCTTCCATTACACCAGGATGCTCCAAGCCCCTGTGTCCAACCTGGCCTTGAACACTGCCAGGGATGGGGCAGCCACAGCTTCTCTGAGCACCCTGTGCCAGCGCCTCAGCACCCTCATAGGGAAGCAGTCTCCCCTCTCCCAGTTTAAAGCCATTATCCATAGAGTCAATGCAGCTGATTCAGGTCTTTCAATCACCAATGACTCAGGTCAGCTGCTCTCTGGACCCTTGGTGCTTTCCTGCTCTGCTGTGTTCTCCAGCTGTGTCCTTTTCCATCTCATCATGTCCAGGTTGGTCTTTGGCCTTCTTCCAGGGTGTTAATGATGTGTTGATTCCTTCTTTCTGAGCAACAGATAAACCCTGTTGCTCTTTCCAAAGCCTCCTGCCTGCCTGGTTGGCTTATGGATATGAATGCAATTAAAAATCAGCACAACCACCACTGATGTGGCTTTGATAGACAGCGCAGCTACGGCTGCAGTCCTGGCTTCCGGATCAGCTCTCCATCCCCACTTCCTCCTGCCATTGTGCTTGAAACAAGGCTGAGCTTCTGCGTATGATGTCTCCCATCTAGAGGGGTGTTGGCAGTTCTTTGGTTCAGAAGAGATTTCAGTGTAATGTTGTGCTGCTGTGGTTCCCCTGCCATTAAAGGTTACCTCTGGTGTAACGGCTGCAAGTTATTCGGCTAAAGAGACCGGTAGAAAAGAGATTTGAAGATGAAATTCTTCAATTCCCATCCTCTCTTGTGCAAAAACCCCCTCTTCCTTTTCTCACAGCTTGATTTGCGTTTCATTTATGTGAATTACTAATTTAAACCTCTCATCATTTGCTCCTATGACCAGGTCTCTCATCCAGCAATGCCTGCTCTGAGGCTGGCGACTCTTTACTGAGAGTGAAGGAGAAAGAAGACTTTTGTGTCTTGATAAGTTTGCACATCGATATTACAGCACTTAAAATCTAATTTAAAACGGGGAAAGTAGGCAAGCTGAGAATGAATGAGGCTGTGCTCCCCCTTGCTTAGGAATGTATAGCAAATGGTATTTTGAATTGCTGGTTCTTCGGGGAATTCAGGGATATTTAAATAGCAAAGTGTGAAAGGGTAAATAATATCAAGATAAAAATAATTCTTTCAATTCCCTGCCTGTGTCCTAAACTCGTTCTGCTGGATGAAAATGGAAAGAACTGTAAGAAAGGAATGTGATTTGCTTCTCCTATCTTTGTTGTCCCCCTTGCATACACATCATCGAGCTTGAGCGGGCTTGTGCAGCCAGGTTTGACCCCATGAGATCTGCTGGATGGAGGGGTTGTGGAATCATAGAATGGTTTGTGTTGGAAGGGGCCTTAAAGCTCCTCCAGTTCCAACCCCCTGCCATGGGCATGGACCCCTTCCACTGGAGCAGGGGGCTCCAAGCCCCTGTGTCCAACCTGGCCTTGAGCACTGCCAGGGATGGGGCAGCCACAGCTTCTCTGGGCCATCACCCTGTGCCAGCGCCTCAGCACCCTCACAGGGAACAGCTTCTGCCTCAGAGCTCAGCTCAGGCTCCCCTGTTCTGGCAAGTTCAAGCCATTGCCCTTGTCCTGTCCCTACAGGCCCTTGTCCCAAGCCCCTCTCCATGTTCCCTGCAGCCCCTTTAGGCCCTGGAGCTGCTCTGAGGTCTCCCCTTCAGGAGCCTTCTCTTCTCGAGGCTGCCCCAGCCCAGCTCTCTCAGGCTGGCTCCAGAGCAGAGCTGCTCCAGCCCTCGCAGCATCTCCATGGCCTCCTCTGGACTCACATCAACTGCTCCACTTGCCCCAGAGCTGGAGGTAGTGCTCCAAGTGTGGTCTTCCAAGAGCACAGCAAAGAGGAGAATCCCCTCCCTGAGCTGCTGCTCACACTCGGGGGGTGCAGCCTAGCACATGGGGGATATTCTCATGAACCAGCACCCCAAGTCCTTCTCAGAGTGCTCCATCCAGTCTCTGCCCAACCTTTGTTCATGGGATTGCCCCAAACCATGTGCAGGACCTTGCACTTGTCTTTGTAGAGCTTCATGAGATTCATGTAGTCCCACCTCTCAAGCCGGTCCAAGGCCCTCTGTATCCCATCCATTCCCTCCAGCATGTTGACTGTACTACATAGCTTGGTGTCATCAGCAGACTTACTGAGGGTGCCCTCGATCCCACTATCCATGTCACTGACAGAGATGCTGAACAGGATCAGTCCCAACACTGACCCCTGAGGGATGCCATTCATTACCCATCTCCAGTTGGACATTGAGCCATTGACTGCAACTCTCTGAGTGTGAGCATCCAGCCATGGATGGATGGGTGGAGGGCTCTGTCCTTCCACCCAGGACATGGGGTTTGTGACTGGAAGCGTTTGCCTTTGTCATGATCCAGTTGGTCTAAATTCCATCCAGGTATTTAAGCGTGAGCTTAACTCCCAAAATGAACCTTTGTATTGCAACTCCATACTGCTTTTGCTGGGGAAACATTGCAACGCATCCTCCAGCAGCATCACCAACCCTTCAGATTACATTTGAGTCTTTCACAGCATACTTTTCAACACGTGCATATGCAAAACCTGGCCACAATCTTGTGTTGGTGTTGCCAGCGCTGGTGTTAAGCATTGCAAGGCTGAAGGGAGGCTCATGCCTGTCACTTGTCGAGTGCCCAGAAAGCTACGTATAACATTTGTGCTATCACCTTACTGCAAAAGGAGCTGGGAGGATGTGTCTTTTGCTGTCAGAAAGGTTATTTGTGGGTTTTAATAATGCATAGGAATATGGTCAAGATAAGAATCCTACTCTCTTCTTCTTTTTTTTTTCCCCCTGCTTGCCTTGCAAATGATGGTACATAAGATTAAAATAATGCAAAAGAGTTAAATTAATCTCAGTTAACACTTACAGGGAGGTTTCTATTTAAAACTCTGCCTTTTCTTCATAGTGTCACTAATGAGGAAATGCAGTAGGCAGGTGCCATCTCTTTGTTGCACTGCATGGGCACGTCTCTGCTTTCCAGTGCTTCGGATGATGATGGGGAAAAATAGCAGAGGCTGGATCTTTTCTATTCCCATGTCCCTTTCTTTTGCAGCACCATTAGAAACCAGAGATTGAAGCGGTGATCTGTTGCTTCTTTAAATGTATTCTGAATACAAAAAGAAGAAGGAATGGTGGAGCAGTGGGTGCTTTTTAATGCTTTTTGGGTGAGATGCAGGGCTGGGCTCTCCCATGGGCAATTTAGATGTGATGGCTATTCATCCGCTGGGATGCTGCAAACCAGTTTCCAGCTTCTCGACTGAAGTTAAACCCATCTGCTACACCTTTACTTACTCGTTTTAGTAACTTTACTTCTTTTTTTGTCAAGTAAATGCTTGTATTGGGTTAAGCTGCAATTTGTTTGCTATCTCTGTCATCTCTTCCCTAAACAAAAGCAGCAAAGGACTGCAGAATGTTTGATGCTTTTCATTGTGTAGCATTTGTTTTGTGCTTGTTCCACTGTCACCCTGCTGCAAAGCCACGCGCTGTAAATATGGGACTTTTCTGAGGTTATTTAGGACTTGATTTGTCCTTCCTGCTGCATACATTTATTATGATTGTAGTCTTGAATAACATGGCCATGTATTTTCTTCTCGCCTGTAGGACTCCTCCATCATCTGGTGCATGGAGTAAAGGAGTGCTGTAGGGTTTTATTCCAACACTGTTGTGCTGTAGGTTGCCATAGTCCTTATTTCTGTAAAGGAAAACATATTCCTCTTCCATGAGGGCCATTGATCATGCCTATTGCTGAGCTCTGTTGCTATTTTCCTTCTCCAGTTTACAATGAATCTTCTTGTAATGCTTCTGTATGGAGGAGGCAGGTGCCTCCTTCCTTTTGCAGCAGGTGAAAACCAGGCAGGTTTGGAGGGGTTGTGAGCCACGTTTTTGGATTCACCCATTTCTTTGTTGTGTGAGATGTCAGAGACTCAAATATGGGACGAGGGAACCCCCAAACTTGCTATTAATGACTGCTTGGTAAGAAAATCTCATATGAGCAGACAGCTCAGGAGCTTTGTGATGGAGACCATACATAGCTGTGAATGCTGTTTGTCTTTATTTCTTTCCCACCCTGAAATTCCCTTATTATGGAATCACCATCCCTGGAAGTGTTCACACACTGCATAGGTGAGGCCCTCAGTGCTATGGGTTAGTGGTGGCTTTGGCAGTGCTGGGGTAATGGTTGGATTGGATGGTCTTAAAGGTCTTTTCCAACCTGGTTGGTTCTCTGATCGCATCACTGTGACCACAGCCTCATGCAGTAGTTCTGTGTCCAGCTCATTTTGGAGTGCCTTGGGGGTGAAAATACCTCCTGGGCTGTTTGGGGCAGACATGGATGGTGTCTTGCTGGATTTGTGAGCCGTGCAATGGTGGCTTTGAGTTCAGCAGAGAGAACTGTAGGGAAAGTCCAATCTGTGCTGTGCAAAAGCAGAGGTTTTGATGTAAACCCCACCACTTTTGCTTCAGATATGATCTATCTTTCCCACATGTTTTGATGTCTTCTGTCCTCTGCCTGATGTATCCCCAGCCCTTCTCTTACCTGAGTGCTTGGTGCTGCCGGAAGACCCTAATGCCAGTCCCATCAAATACTCTGCTGCATGTAGTAGCCAGTGGGTGCTCAGTTAAAAAGCATAAGAAATTCAACTTATAAGCAAATGTATGTAATTAAAAAAGGCTACGTGGAGACCTCAGAGCCCCTTCCAGTGTCTGAAGGGGGCTACAAGGATGCTGGAGAAGGGACTGTTCAATAGGGACTGTAGCGATAGGACAAGGGGTGATGGGTTCAGACTGAAACAGGGGAAGTTCAAGTTGGAGATAAGGAAGAAGTTCTTTACTGTGAGGGTAAAGGGTTGCCCAGAGAAGTGGTGAATGCTCCATGCATGGCAGTGTTCAAGGCCAGGCTGGACAGAGCCTTGGGCAACATGGTCTAGGGTGAGGCATCCATGCCCATGGCAGGGGCTTGGAACTGGATGATCTTGATTTCCTTTCCAATCCAAATTATTCTATGATTGTGTAATCTATATTTATAATATAGGGCATAAGGACATATATATGAAATTCACGTATCTATAATAACACATGTGGTTTTGCTTGCTTTTATGCCTTTTTTTCCCCCTTTTGTTTTAAAGAATTGACAATTTCAGTCTTTTCTCCACTGTGGACAGAGCAGAAGGATCAGTGTGGGCAGGTGAATAAGCATCCTATGATCAGGGAAGCATGTCCAGCCTGCTAATGCACACCACCCTCTCACACACCATCTCCTTCAGGTTGGAATGCTTATCCAGATTTGTAGTGACAGTGAAAAATCAAGTCATTTTACTAGGACTGCTTTTACTATAATGATAAAGAAGGCAAAGAAGTAATTAAAATGATGGTGCTTAAAGTTGTGCTGAGGCCACTGCATGTGGTGGTTCGATTTCTCAGTGTCAAGGACATGCCCCTTCTGTTAACTGCAAAGCTGGAAGTAGGTGGCAGAATGTGGGTGTTGAAGCCCCAGAAATGCTGTCCTAAGCTTTTTGACACTTCTGGTTTAGAGAACAAGCGCATGCTTTCCAAAGCCCTCTGTAAGTATTGATCATGCACCATGGAGGAGTTTCATAGGTAGGTGTTGTTCTTCTACACATGTAATGGATTGCTACTCAAGCAAGGGCCAGAACTCATCCCTTGGAGATGCACCTTAGCAAGTGGTGTAAACAGGACTGCAGTATTGCAGTAAACCAGGTTGCTGCAACTTTGAATGTGAAAGAGCAGACTGACAGTCTCACTGCAGATACCTTCCTGATTATCATCTTTACAGCTTCAAGCAGATGCGTTCCTTCCCCTTTGCCCCAGACATAGGGTGACGGAGAAGATTTCAATCTCTACTTGTTTTTCCCACCCTGCTCATGGAAATACCTGGGGTTTAATTGTAAAGATCCTCTTCTTTGTGCATGGAAACCCTTGCACAGACGTACTTTTGTTTCCTTTTATATATAGAGAGATGTCCCATGGGCTCTGGGGTCTACAGGCTTCCTCTTCTCTCTTTGTCCAGCTCCTGATCCAAAGCATTGTTTATTATGCTTCTTAAAATCAGCTAGAATTTAGTATAAAGCTATATTTGGAATCAGGGCAATGGGTCTTTGTCTTGGTTGTGATCCATTGGAAAGCAGAATATAAAGAGAGCATGCACAAAGCAGGCCACACACCTCCTGGCTTTGACTATCCCTTTTTCTTTGGCTCCATTTCCTTATGGTTGCTTCATGGGCTTGAGATGCTGTTGGCATCAGCCCCATTGGAGTGCAGTGGGGCTCAGCTTTAGTTGCCGCTCTCTGCCAGCAGAAATGAGACTGAGATTCTAAAGCTTTGCTCTTTGCAAGCAAATTGCTTTTTAGACTCTGTGGTTCTGCTTGGGTTGAGGCAATAATCCTTGGAATAACTCCCTGGAGTAACCCTTGGAATAACTCCTTGGAAGTAGGCGATGGCCTTCAGGGTAAGGCTGTGAGTGGTCATCACCAGTCTTTTCCATGCAGATGGAGCCACTTGGCTGCCTCCCTCTAGAACACCTTTGGTAGAGGAAGACTTATGGACCTGCTGTCTTTGCTCCTCTCCCATAGCCCAGAGAGGGTTGTCATGGTCAGTTAAGGGCTGGGTGAACATCATCTTGATGGGTGTCAACTCAAAGCCTACCAACCCCATGATAAAGCCCTTGTAGTTGACTGAAGCAATGTTTTTTGATGGGTCACTGTGCTCCATTTCCATTACTTGCCTTCCTGGGCACACCAAGGGTGGTTCTTTTGCTTGGGTAGCTGCACACCACATTGCAAAGTCACTCTCCTAAACAGATGAGGGTGACTTTGCACTAGCCGCACTGGTGGCTGGTCTCTGATGTTGGCTCCCTGCATCACATCGTGTAAATAACTCTGGGTTTCAGTTGCCTTTCCTGGACCTGTTTACACCTTGCCAAAAATAATTACAACCTCTGAGACTGGGGTTTGCTGGGCAAGGGGGTGAGAGCACAACGAAACCTGCAATCTGTGTGGGTTTGGTGTGCTTCCATCCACACAGTGCTGCTGGGGGGAGCAGGATGTCCCTTTTGGGGCATGAATCAAGCTGCGCTCGTACTCACCTGGGATCACTCCTATTCTGAACATGAGGTTTCTTTCCTCTGTTCAGCATCATCTTAAATTCATGGCCTGGGCGATGCCTCCCTCACCTGCTTTATTGCCTCTTAATGTGTTTTCCCAGGTATGCCTCGCGCTCGGGTAAACCTCTCCTGCTTTCCTTGGCTGCAAAACTCTTTGCACCGTCTTCCTCCTCCAGCTGCTGCCTGCATCCTGCCTCCATCCACACAGAGAGACTTCCCTGCTTCTTAGCATCCTTTTTGAGTGCTTTGGAGCTTGTGTATGCCCCTCCAGAAGCGGATGGAGGCCATCGCTCCTGGTTTTCCACCCGAGCTCCTGTTCGCTGTGGTCATGTGTGGAGCCAGTGGGGAAGACAAGGGGTATTTTTAGCCTGTACTTCTGTGCTCCACTCAGGGGGCCGCCCACAGTGGAGTATTAAAATCATAGCGGGGACATTGGGTAAGCTCTGCAGTAAAACGTTGAGATGTAAATTGCCATCTGAAGAGCAAACCTCAAGGTGGTTTTTGGCAATGGGATGCAAGGCTCCGAAGCCGTGTGCTTTGAATAGGGATTACAGCAAGGGGTTCTTGCCCAGAGGGGCACGCACCGGTCTCCTTTATTCTGAAGCTCAGCAGAGCTTGTAATTCAGTGTTGGAAGCCAACAGGGTGAAATGTATCCACCTTGGAAAAGGTGTTAGATTAGCATTGGTAAAACCAAATGTAACGGCACCGCTGGAACTTGAATTTCCAGGGTAGCGAAGGCAATAAATCCGGTTGCGTTGTATTTGCAGGTCATTCCTGGGCACTGTCCCAGGAAGAGGGAGCTCCGATGGCTACTGAGTTGGTTTGGAAGGTTTGGAGGCTGGTAATAAATGAGATTGGGCTGGCTGACTCGATGGGGCCTTGACTTTCATCTTCAAGTTGGTGATGGGCAGCGTGGCTGTTTGGAACCTTGTACTAAGAAATAGGGTAACAGATGAATCACTCTTCTGCTGTTGTTTCGTTTCCCTGGTTATTGACTTCATTGTGGCACTGCTGTGAAGGAAACAGCAATAAATTAGGGTAAGCAAAGCAGTGGTTTCATGGTTCTTGCTTTGCGACTGTCTAAGCTGGTCCCCTGTCCATCAGTACAAGTCAGAGGTACCGTTTCTCCTTCTTTTTCCCCCAAGTTGTATTCAACAGCTACAGCTCAGCAGCTATGTGGGGTTTCAGCTTGGTAAAGCAGTGCTCCTGCTTCAGTAACGACAAGGGGCACTGAGGGACATCAAGAGAAGCTATCACATGCCATGGGACCACAGGCCAAAACTTGCCATATTTAGTATTTGAGGAATGAAAAGCAGGTAGGAGTTCTAACCTCTTCTGCACTGCCATAGCTTCTTTTCTTACCCACTGCTGCCCAACATTCCTGTTGAGCCTACTTTTGAACCTGATCTGATTTGTGGTATCTCTTTGTCTCATTAAGTGATGCGTTTAAGATATCCTTGATGACTTCAACACTAGCAAGGTCTTTCCTTGCTCTCACATGCATCCTCCATAACTAGATTATAACCACAGTTCTAGAGCAATGCCTGTGTGCTGCAGATGGGTTTAATTCCATAGATGTTTGTTTCCTGGACAGAGTTGACCAAGGTTTTTTGCTTTTGCTTCCTCAGCCATTGGACAGGAAAGCTGAAAGACTGCATCTGCAGTGCTTTTTGTCTCTCATATGGGATTTCTGAGGGACTTAAATAATCTGAGATGAGGTGGGCACTGGACTTGTACACCCCATCAAATCATCATGGGCTGTGGCTGGACTTGAGTGAACCCAAAGGGCCTGATAGCATGGAAGGAGACCATACCCTGGAGCTTGGTTTTCCTCATTGTGCATCACTGTGATGATAGATTTTTAGTCCAGAGGAGGCCACAAGGATGATCAGGGGCTGGAGCAGCTCCTGTATGGAGCCAGGCTGAGAACATTGGGGCTGTTCAGCCTGGAGAAGAGAAGCTGCGTGGAGACCTCAGAGCAGCTTCCAGTGTGTGAAGGGAGCTACAAGGATGCTGGAGAAGGACTCTTCATCAGGGACTGCAGTGATAGGACAAGGGGTGATGGGTTCAGACTGAAACAGGGGAAGTTTAGATTGGAGATAAGGAAGAAATTCTTTCCTGTGAGGGTGCCGAAGCAGTGGCATAGGGTGCCCAGAGAAGTTGTGAATGCTCCATCCCTGGCAGTGTTGAAGGCCAGGTTGGACAGAGCCTTGGGTGCCATGGTTTAGTGTGAGCTGTCCCTGCCCATGGCTGGGGGTTGGAACTGGATGATCTTAAGGTCCTTTTCAACCCAAACCATTCTGTGATTCTGTGTGTGTCAGATGTGCCTGAAACCATCTTACATTCATGCTCTGCTTCTCCACCAGTCTCCTGGAACCTGCAAGAGGTAAGGGAGCATTACAGAGAACATTGCCATCGAGATCCTTCCCTCTGGTTTCTTTTCCAGGAGGCACACAATACTCCAGGTATGACACAAGGATGCTGGGGAGGGACTCTTCATCAGGGACTGTAGGGACAGGACAAGGGGCAACAGGTTAAAACTTAAACAGGGGAAATTCAGGTTGGAGATAAAGGAAGAAGTTCTTTACTGTGAGGGTGCTGAGGCACTGGCACAGGGCTCCCAGAGATGTTGTAAATGCTCCATCCCTGGCAGTGTTCAAGGCCAGGTTGGGCAGAGCCTTGGGTGCCATGGTTTAGTGTGAGGTGTCCCTGCCCATGGCAGGAGGTTGGAACTGGATGATCTTCAGGTCCTTTCCAACCCAAACCATTCTATGATTCGATGACTGAAGAGGTCAGTTGAAGTTTTAGTTAAAATTGGAGAATCTGTACCCAAGTGTACCCAGGGAGGTTGTGAGGGTTTTAGGTTCGGGTTGGAAGGGACCTTAAAATCATCCAGTTCCAACCCCCCTGCCATAAGCAGGGACACCTCGCACTGAACCATGGCACCCAAGGCTTCATCCAACCTGGCCTTGAACACTGCCAGGCACTGATGGAGCACTCACAACCTCCCTGGGCAACCCATTCCAGTGCCTCAGCACCCTCACAGGAAAGAATTTCTTCCTTAGATCCAATCTAAACCTCCCTGTTTAAGTTTGAACCCGTTCTGTGAGGTGGGTACAGATCTGTACCTTTGAGAGGCTGAAAGGGATGGTCTCCAGTGGAAATGGAAGAGGTTGGTAGCCAATTCTTCCTCTCAGTGTAGCATAGAAGAACCAGGTGTCTGAGACTTTGCGGAAGCACATTTTGACTTTGGTACGAGTTTGTGTTGATCACTCTTAGTTCACTTGTGTCCTTTTACTTTAATTATATGCTCCAATACCATCAGACTTTTAAATACCACATTTTGAGGGTGTTCTCTGCCAAAACTGAATGGTTTAAGTGCAGATCCTGTTGGCAGGCATCTCCGGAGCTGTTGTCTTCCCTTCTTTGTAACCTCGGCCTCTCTTGTATAGGTTTACCCTCCTTAAAAGTCAAATAGAGCCTGATAAAATAGAAGAGCCTTTTAAAACATCGCAAGGAGATGCATAGAAGCTCAGGAAGTGGTGGACTCATGAGCTCACATGAGCCTCGTGAAGCTCACTGTGCTTGCATCCCAACAGTGCTGAGCGAGCGGAAGAAACCTCTATTTGGAGCTTGGTTCAGGCACGTCTTAAATCTTCCTTGTGCCTGTCCTTTATGGCATCCTGCATCTCTTTGGCATTAAACACAAGCTGCTGGTTACGTCTTCCAGAGCAATTCTTGTGCTGCCTTATGCCTCATTGAGATGTTGACTCTTCCCTCCGAGGTCACGAATCTCTGTTCCTGATTTTGAAATGCTCCAAGTCTCTATAAACTCTTCCATCCTGATGAAATCACCCATGAACATACGTAATGATGCTGATTTCCCCAAACCTTCCTGGTTTGGAGGGTATATCTTCAAGGAATATCACAGCCGAATGTCACACCAGTGTTTCTGTCTCCCAAGGTCATCTCAGCGTTTCCTGATGGTTCCCATCCGATCTGTGTTCAACCCTCTCTGCATTCAGTCTCCTATTTTAAGGTCTTCAAAACAGGAATCATCTCCTTACTCTTTATTTATACAGCATTTAATGTGATGCTGTGATAATGCCTTTCAAATTGTTGTTGTGGTAGTTGACAATCTTGGTAACGCTGTCCCTTTTTAAACTCTCTATATAAATATATATATCTGTATATAGAGAGAATTTATGTAGATCCTATATAGAATCATAGAATAGAATAGTTAGGGTTGGAAAGGACCTGAAGATCATCCAGTTCCAACCCCCTGGCATGGGCAGGGACACCTCACACTAGGCCATGGCACCCAAGGCTCTGTCCAACCTGGCCTTGAACACTGCCAGGGATGGAGCATTCACAACTTCCCTGGGCAACCCATTCCAGTGCCTCAGCACCCTTACAGTGAAGAACTTCTTCCTTATATCCAGTCTAAATGTCCCCTGTTTCAGTTTGAACCCATTCCCCCTTGTCCTGTTGCTACAGTCCCTGATCAAGAGGTGTGTGTATTTATAGATATATTTTTATGTATATAGATATAGAATCATACAATGGTTGGGGTTGGAAAGGACGTTAAGATCATCCAGTTCCAGCCCCTCTGCCATGGGCAGGGACACCTTGCACATGAACATATATGCTACATATATATAAATACATATATATGCATATTTATATATATATATTGGTGAGGAATAAAAGTTAATGCATTGTAGCATGTCAACATACAAAAATCTCACAAAGAACCAAACCTATATATTATTCTTCTGTCCCAACCATGGCTTTTATGGTAACTCTGACACCAGCTGCTTTGTGTGGGGAAACTGAAACTGTGATCTCTGATCTCATCGGGAAAGAAAGCTGTCTTCTAAAGCACCACGTTGGGACTAATGCTGCCTACCATGCACTGCTGAGGATTTGTGATCCTCGGCAGGCATTTGACAGATCCTAACGAGTTATGCCATGTTTTGTCAATCAACATTAAACGCCCACCTCCCTCCTTCCTACTTTCTCTCTCTTCCAGCTTTTTTCATTTAGTTTGGTCATTAAAATTGCTGATAACCATAGAAACGAGGAAAACCCGCCCCTTCCATTCCAGCTTTTTAGCGTGATATTCCTGTACTGACATCATGTGAGTTATAGACACGATGGCTTAAAAAAAAACCCCAAAAACCCCTGCAGGTAGGCAGAGTTGTCATTCATTCCTCCCTATAACAGAGTTGTTTCTACAGATGCATGTCCTTCTTGCATTCCTATGTGGTTTCTAGGGCAAAGAGAGACCCTGCTGCAAAGAAACCACCTGACAGGATAGAATCAAAGAAGAAACAGATAGATCCGTGGGATAGGAAGGGTGGGGGGAGGAGATGAGGAGAAGATGGGGCGGCAAGAAGTCTCATGCGCAACACGGTCTGTGCTGATAGTTTCAGTGCTGGTTTTTACCCTCTTAGGGCTGCCGGCACCATTGTGTGCTCTGAGATGGGCATAGGATTATAGAATCATAGAATAGTTTGGGTTGAAAAGGACCCTAAGATCATCCAGTTCCAACCCCCCTGCCATAAGCAGGGACACCTCACACTAAACCAGGGCACCCAAGGCTTCATCCAACCTGGCCTTGAACACTGCCAGGGATGGAGCACTCACAACCTCCCTGGGCACCCATTCCAGTGCCTCAGCACCCTCACAGGAAAGAATTTCTTCCTTAGATCCAATCTAAACCTCCCCTGTTTCAGTTTGAACCCGTTCCCCCTTGTCCTGTCCCTACAGTCCCTAATGAAGAGCCGCTCCTCAGCATCCCTATAGGCTCCCTTCAGATACTGGAAGGCTGCTCTGAGGTCTCCACGCAGCCTTCTCTTCCCCAGGCTGAACAGCCCCAACTTTCTCAGCCTGTCTTTATATGGGAGATGCTCCAGTCCCTGCTCATCCTCGTGGCCTCCTCTGGACTTGTTCCAACAGCTCCATGTCCTTTTTATGTTGAGGACCCCAGGACTGCACACAATGCTCCAGGTATGATACAAGGATGCTGGAGAGGGGCTCTTCATCAGGGACTGTAGGGATAGGACAAGGGGTGATGGGTTCAAACTGAAACAGGGTAAGTTCAGGTTGGAGATAAGGAGGAAGTGTAAGGGTGCTGAGGCACTGGAATGGGTTGCCCAGAGAAGTGGCGAATGCTCCATCCCTGGCAGTGTTCAAGGCCAGGTTGGGCAGAGCCTTGGGTGCCATGATTTAGTGTGAGGTGTCCCTACCCATGTCAGGGGAGTTGGAACTGGATGATCTTAAGGTCCTTTCCAACCCAAACCATCTGTGATTCTACAGTATTGATACCTCTGTAACGCTGGCCCATGAGGTTCCTATGGTTAAGGCCCTGAATCCCTGCTTGGCAGGACGCGAGGTCTCATGGCTCAGCTTGTGCTGCAAAGTCAAAATGATTACTGATTGTTTGTTTGTAGAGGCTGTTTAAAAACACTTGACCCAAGTTTGCATGGAAGTGATGGAAAACTCTTGCATTAGGAGCTGTGAGCACCCTGATATTTCAGTGCTGGACAACTAATGCTCTTTCAATGTGGAGCAGGGTTTTTCCACGTGAGATTGGTTTCTAAACCTCTTCTCTCACCTTAAGTTGCAATGTTAGGCATTTCATTTGTTGCAAACGAAAGGAGTAATCAATCAGATGAAAACAGGTAAGTGCAGCTGCCAGCTTTGCTTTCTGTAGCTTGCTCACTGTTGCTCTTTGCAAACTTGGTAGCACATGGAAAGCAGTACCATTGGTCAAGGAATGACTGGAGGGATCTCTGCTTTGACATGTTTTCTAATAGATTTCAAACCAAACCAGCCCACAAAAGCCAGAAGAAACCCACAAACCACAGATAAACCACTCTCAGGACTGCTGGCTATTGATAGATAGACTTTCTGTCTGCCAGTGTGTGGATGTGAACTGGTAGACAGTGGTACTTCTTACCGATGCTTCCTTAGATGTGGTAGAGGAGGAAAAGGATTTGAACAAGGAGTCCTGCATCTCTGTGATACCAATGCACATGCTTTGTGTGTTGCTGTGCTGTGGTTACAAAGAGGGAAGGCTGCCTCCTTGAGCAGTCAGCATGTCTTGATGTTTGAAGGGTCTCCAGATGGAGATGGGGGTTACCTCTGAGGTAGGTGCATGCGAAAGTTTCATTGCTTGCTCTATAGGATAGTTCATCTCTTGGGAAGATGGATTTTGACCTTTGGCCAGAGAAATAAAGAGGAAGAAGTGTTGTGTGCTGTAGCATGACAAGGTGTTGCTGAGGAGCACCTTAAAAATTAAAGGTCTTACTTATTTACCCTGTCTTTGAAAGCTGGCATCAAGTATTGTACTTGGAACTTCAAGGCCCTTAATGGGTTTTTGTATGTGTTGGAGCTTCCCCTGTTGGCTTTAGAGCCAACAAGAGGTTGTGCTCATTGAAGAAGAGGAAAAGGTAATTGTAATAGTGTTTTTTCCTATGGGTGTGAGAACTCAGGGCAAGGAGCTCCTTTAGCATCCTTTGCTACTCCCTCCAGCCCCAGCGTCATCCCATGTGATTTGACCTTCTCTCCCATCCCGTCCCAGGAAAGGATAAGAAAGCATTGATGATAAGTGGGCTGATGCTTCTCCTGCTTCAAACTAAGCAACCAACCAGCATATTTTCAGCAGTTTAGTTAATCCATATAATTCATAGAATCATGGAATGGTTTGGGTTGGAAGGGACCTTAAAGCTCATCCAGCTCCAGCCCCTGCCACAGGCAGAGACACCTTCCACGAGAGCAGCTTGCTCCAAGCCCCATCCAGCCTGGTCTTGAACACTGCCAGGGATGGGGCAGCCACAGCTCCCATGGACAACCTCTGAGTGCCTCACTACTAACATGGTAAAGAACTTCTACGTACTTAACTTTACACAGAGTAAAAGTGCCTCTACCTGAGTTGCCTGAGCCATTCTTCTTCTCATTTGCTGGTTTATAGTTTATTGAAGCATAATAATCTGCATTAAAACCATGTTCAATTCCATCCGAACCATTGGTTTCCAATTTTGGGATGTAAAACCCGTTGTTAACATGTATGTGTGAGAAATGGGCTTATTCCATCATTAACTAAAGTCTCTAGAGTTATTTCAGCTATCAGATCTTTATGGATTTTTGTTCCAAAATATGCAGTTGTGTATGTGGCTATGTAGATAAGATATCTCTGTCTGTTGCTCGATACACAAGCATGTGCATATGTCTGAATAATCTTCCCCAAAGTAGTATTTATTTTTTCCTCTTTCTGCGTATTTTTAGTTAAAAAATCAATTCTAAAGATACCACAATGATTTTTCAGTCTGGTAACTTTGCTTTAAAACAGATTGGTTGCTGTTAGAAAGGCCCGAGTCCTCTATGTGGCTTTGTGTTGTACCATCCTAGCGAAGGTTTTGCTCTTCTGTGCTGAGACCTCATCCAGTGCTGGCTCTGCTTGGTTGTGTGCTTCTAGCTTAGCAACCCCTTCAGTTGGATGGGCTTTGTTTTGGTAGGAAATGTGGGATGGATGCTGACAGATCTTGCTTAACTGGCTAAGAGTGAATATAAACCATGGGATCATGAAGAAGGGGGAAATGGCAGTTATATGAAATCCTAAATTGCAGATAACAAATTACTTGCTGTATTTCAATGGGCATTCCCTTATTTTTGCATTCTGAAATTAAATGGAAGGAGTGCTTTGGTTCTGGGTTTTTTTAATGTATATTATATTGTCAAGAGATTTTATGTAGGCCAAAGGCAGGTATACAATATATACATTGCCTCATGCATGTATTTCTCTTTAAGTATTTCACAGGGTGTGAAAACTCCCCAAATCAAGCCTAAAGATACGGCTAAAACCTGAGGCTTGGGAATACCTGTGCTTTAGTCAGGGGGGAAAACCAGCAGGTAAAGAACCTGTATAAACTTCTGATTCCCATTTTCTTTCCTTTCTCCTAACAGAGACAACACTACTGAGACAGCCTTGGCTCCATTGGGCTATTGCTGCCGAGTGCCGAACAAGTGGCTCCACAACACAAAGGCTATTGTGGGTGAGATATATTTTGCTGTTTGCTTTCTTTGATAGTTTTTACTGTTTCAGGTTCTTTCTTATGGTTTAGTTGTTTCTATCCATATCCCTTCATTGCTTTTGTAGACTCAGCCTCTGGAGTCTACAAAACATCAGCACTTGCGGATGTTGACCCCTGGATGGCATCTTCTGCTCTTGTGAATGGTTTCCTTGTTTTAACTGGTTAATATTGGGTGATCTCCATTCAAATTCTCCCCCTTGTGTTTGATCTTGCCTGGTTTTGCTGGTTTGTTAAGCTCTGGGATGTCAGATGTCCCATTCTCGTGGTGAATTGACTTTGAGTTGGGCTTTCTGACCAAAGCGAGCTTTAATGGTGCTCCCTGCTAGGAGCAGATGGTCAGTGAAACTTCCAGTTCTCAAGGTGTAACAGACTGTATTTCTAAAACCTATAGAGCATTTGATCAACAGAAATTGTTTTCTTAAACTACATCTGTTTTTCCCACCTGGAGTACCATTAACAGTAATTTCTATCATGGTTAGAACAGTTGTTTCATGTGCTGCAATTTAAGAGTAGGAAATAAGTCTTTTCGTGGGTATTTTTGGTTTGATGTCTGTTCCTTCTTCATAGAATACATCAGAAAGCAGTCTACAATTAGAAGGGGTTTATGTATTTAACTGAATCAACTGGTTATCTTGCACTTAATTCTTATTTAAGAAACCATGATCTTTGAAACAAGTCCTTAAGAAGGATTTTATTTCTCTACCTCCATTTCCCATAGCATGGGGAGCCTTGGCAAGTTCCAGCCCCATTTTGGATGCAGAGCTAACCAAATCTGTACCATTCAGTCAATAGTAATCAAAAAGTATGACTCTTAGCATCCTGAGTAATTGCCAACAACAGAGTAAATACGAGGGTAATGAGATTAAGGGGACAAAGGAACACAAGCATTCAAGTGCATGTCCCCATGGGCCCATAGCCGGTGGCAGCCCCAGGCCCAGCATGGCTGTAGATGCAATAGTGATTTTGCTGCTGTTCCTTGTGCAGGGCTTAATGAGTTCCTACTGCTGGCATTTTCCTTTAGATACAGTATCATATCATTATATCCCACTCTTTGTAAGACGTTTTTATTTCCTTAGACCTTTATTTATATGTTTCCTTGTCTTTTTCCTAGTGCTGGGGCTCAGTGCATCTGATTGGCACTTGTCTTCTCCCAGGCATCTAATACCCTCTTAGATGTCTCCTCAGTGCCATAGAGGAATTGGTCTAAGTCTTTTCTGGGAAACACACTGAATATTGTAATAAGAAGTGTATTGAGATTTAACTCTGATTTTCTTATCACAAACTTTATCTTGATTTCATTTGTCCCTTGCCTTTCTTCTTCCATGGAGTATCTGAAGGGAGCCTATAGAAATGCTGGGAAGGGACTCTTCATTAGGTACTGTAGTGACAGGACAAGGGGTAACGGGTTCAAACTTAAAGAGGAGAGGTTTAGATTGGATATAAGGAAGAAATTCTTTCCTGTTAGGGTGGTGAGGCACTGGAATGAGTTGTCCAAGGAAGTTGTGAGTGCTCCATCCCTGGCAGTATTCAAGGCCAGGTTGGATGAAGCCTTGTGTGGCATGGTCTAGTGTGAGGTGTCCCTGCTTATGGCAGGGGGGTTGGAACTGCATGATCTTAAGGTCCTTTCCAACCCTAACTATTCTATGATTCTATGATGAAGATGTGATGGATGCTCTGCATCGCATGCTCTTCATTAAGCCTTTCAGGGAGAGAAATACTCATTTCCAGTCAAACCCATGACTTTTCCCTACTGTAGTACCTCTCTTCGTTCCTGTTTAGTGGGTTTTCTGGACATGGTGCTCTCTGTCCATCTTCCTCTCACATCTTCTGCCATCCATCAACGTTTTCTCGATGCCACTACCTCAGAATTGTATATCCCAGTTTTCCCCACCCAAACCAGTGTATGCGTTATTGACTCAAAGCTGTAGGCACCGACTCCCCTTACTGGTTACTTGTCAAACTGCAATGTATTTTTTTTGTCTATTCGAAATGAAAATGCCTTCCTGAGAAACCCATTTCGTTTATTCAAGATAAATCTTGTACTTTGACTCCAGCTTTGCTTTTTACAGTGGCTCTGATTAAACTGTGAACCTTCAGCTGACACAATTCAGGTAGAGCACGGGCACTGCCTATTGCTGGAATGAATTATTTGCCTCTTAGCTTTTGTTTCTGTTTGTTGGAGACTTTGGTGGGGTTTTGGTTAATCGTTGTTGCTTTCTTCTTTTAGCAGTGTGAGGTATTTTCCTCCTGTTTCAATAGAGCAGGGCAGTGATTTCTCTCTCTCCTATTGGCTCTTTTGCATTTGGGTATGAGGATGGCTGGTTAAGGGATCAGCAGCACAAGCAGTGCTCACCTTGATCCTTCCAACGTCAGAGAATGATGGGGGGAGACATGGAAAAACCCAGCAGATCAATACCTGGCTCCTGCCTTGGTGTCATAGGGGTTTTAGTCGGGTTTTGGTCTTAGTGGTCTGTCTAACATCAGTCCAGATGGCAACAGAAGGGGTACACCTGTGCTAAAGGGGAAAAGGATCTTTGCACACAAGTTAGCAGGGCTCTCTATAAGAGCTTTTAACTGTATTTGAAGGGAGAAAAGGATAAAACCTATGGTTATTGATGCTTTAGAAATGATGGAAGTGCCTGAGAATGATCATATAGGAATTAGGGCTTTTCACCCCAAAAAGGTGGTGGGATCAGTAGCCCAACTGAAGTACATCTACATCAATGCATGTATCAAGGGTAACAAACAGGAGGGGCTGGAAGTCATTGTGCAGCAGGAAAACTGTGGCACAATTATCGTCATGGAGACATGGTGGGATGAGTGGCACAACTGGAGGGCTGCAGTGGATGTCTGTAAACTCTTGAGAAGGGATAGGCAAGGAAGGGGAGGTGGTGGGGTAGCCCTAAGTGTTAGGGAGTGTTTTGAATGTGTAGAGCTTAATGATGGGGACAATAGGGTTGAATATTTGTAGGTAAGAATAAGAGTGAAGCCCACCAAAGCAGGTATTGTGGTAGGAGTCTTATAGACCACCCAGCCAGGATAAAGAGACAGAGGAAATATCTTCTAAGCAGCTGGGAGAAGCCTCGCAATGGCCAGTCCTTGTTCTTGCAATGAACTTCAACTTACCAGATGGCTTCTGGGAATACAATACAGCAGAGGGAAAACATCCTGGGAGGTTCATGGATTGAATGCACCCTCAGTAAGTTTTCAGGAGACACCAAGTTCAAAGGGAGTGTTGATCTGCTTGAGGGTAGGAAGGCTCTACAGAGAGATCTGGACAGGCTGGATCGATGGGCCAAGGCCAATTGTATGAGGTTCAAGAAGGCTCAGTGCTGGGTCCTGCACTTGGGCCACAACAACCCCATGCAAGCAGCTGGAAACTGCTCATGGAAAAGGACCTGGGGGTGTTGGTCTGCACCACAAGCAAAGGAGGCTTGGGGGGACCTCACTGCTGTCTACAAGTACCTGAAGGGAGGTTGTAGTGCGGTGGGGATTGGTCTCTTCTCCTAAGTAAGAAGGGATAGGACAAGAGGAAATGCCCTCAAGTTGCACCAAGGGAGGTTTAGACTGGAGATGAGGAACAGTAAGGAACAGAACCCTTTGCAGTAAGGGTTTTCAAACGTTGGAACAGGCTGCCCAGGGCAGTGATGGAGTCACCATCCCTGGAGGTGTTGAAAAGACATGCAGATGGGGCACTTAAGGACATGGGTTAGTGTCAGGTTAACAGATGGATTTGGTGATCTTAAAGGTCTTTCCCAACCTGGTTGATTCTATGATTGTCTCCTATCACAGCTTTGCCTGGAGCTGAGATTTCCGTTCCAGCCTGTGTTGCTGGAAGTCAGCCCAACGCCTTGGCATTGGCTGGGCAAAGTAGGAGAGCATTTGGGTGCTTCACTCTGATGCTGTGGGAAGGAGGAGGTATGATTCTACTGAGCTGCTGTCCAACAGCACAGCTTGGAAAGGCCCTCTGAGTTCACCACTGAAGAGAAATAAGAATCATAGAATGGTTTGGGTTGAAAGAGATCTTTAAAGGTCATCTAATCCAGTCCCTCTCCCCTGAGCAGGGACTCCTTCCACTGCACCAGGTTACTCAGAGCCCCATTCAAGCTGACCTTGAATGTTTCCAGGTCTGGGGCATTTAACCACCTCTGGGCAACCTGTGCCAGTGTTTCACCACCCTCATCATAGATGTCTGTCTTAGAAGCTAAATAGATGGGGTTTTGAAGGAAACAGTTCCTCCCGTGCCTTGGAAGACATGATATAAGACAGTCTGATGGTGAATAAAGTAGGTTTTGAGGTTGATTGGTGGCGTGATCTCTCTTCCCCTCTCTCTTAGTCCCATTTACATTTGGTAACCAGGAGATCAGTTGAACTCAGTGATGCTTTCTCATTGCGGAGAGTCACATTACGGGTCAGCATGCAAAGACCTCGTGCTGGTTGCTTCCAGACATTGCATTGTAGCTGGAATAGATGTTGGTGATACGCAGTATAGCGAGACCTTCAGAAGGGGAGGAAGCTGTTAAAAAGCCACAACATGATTGTTTCTAGTTTCATTTTGATCTCTTTGCAAATAGAGAAGTGATGGAAGCACGAAACGTATTTGTAGGAGTTCAAGGGAGGGACTTGCACATATTCCTGTGTTAGGGCAGGGATAACTGTTCAGCTTGCATCTAATACTGGCGATGAGCACTTAACATCGTGCAAGAGACGTTACAACTTGAGGATCTCTTTCGTTACCTTGTAAGTGGATGATTAAACCCTCTGCATCTTCTCTTTCACTCTGGGAATCTTTCAGTCGCTGTGCTCGTTTGCTTTAGAAATCACATTGGAAGCCAAGAGTGGCCTCATTGTTTATTTATTTCCTGGGAAAGCACTTCTGTCTGCCTGCTCTATGCAAAAGCACCTGCATTGATCTTTCAGACGGTCGAGGAGAGGCCAGAGGAGAAAACGTTTAACACAACGTGCGATTCTCTCTGGTTTTTGCCTCAAAATAAGAAGCCACTTTGCTTAAGATTTATGCATCCACACACATTTTCTGCACACGGTGCAGCTCTGTTTTATCTGCCTGCTGCAGCAGGCTGAGGCAAAGAAATGCCTCCCTCGATCAGCGGTAGGAAGCGATTCAGGGTAACTCCCAGAGTGTTCCAGTGATAAACGCGGTGCTGGTTTCTTGCCGCCTTGATGAGAACTGTTGTGTCTTTTTACTTTCGTGGGGGTTTTTTCGCCTTTAATTTCCTTTCTCAATCTCCTTGAAGGTTAAAAATTAAAATGATGCCAATGTGTTTCTTGCTGTGCTCTTGTCCTGGGTTCAGCAGTTGCAGTCAGTTTTTCTCCTCCTTAGTAGCTGTGCTTTGACTTAACCCGGGAACAAGGCTGATAAGGCCGATGGTTTTGGTTGTTGCTGAGTGATGTTTGCCCTGACCAAGGACTTTGTGAGCCTCATGCTCTGCCGGGGAGGAGGTGGGGGGCGGGAGGAAGGAAGGACAGGACCCAAACTGACCAAAGAGGTATTCCATACCATAGCATGTCATGCCCGGGGGGTAATGGGGAGTTACATGGAAGGAGAGGGAGCTTCCCGGTTGGGCTCGTTTTCGGCGGGTGGTATCGTACCCTCTTCCCTTGTTTTCCTTATCATGATCATTACTGGTGATAGCAATAGTGATTTGTGTTGTACCTTAGTGACTGGATTGTTGTTATCTGAACCCATGGGAGCTGTATCCCTTTGGTTCTTCTTCCCTCCACCCTTCTGGGAGCGGGGAGGAAAGAGGGGAGGGCCAGAAGGGGGGGGGTGTTGAGTGAGTGAACGTGCTGCCTGGCTGGGTTTAAACTATGACAGCTCTCCTGAGGCAGAACAACCCCCTCTTAAACCAAGGGTCTTTGGCAGCACTAGGATGCTTTGGATGCAGGTGAGATGCTTGTGCCTTGTCTTTAATTCTCTTACATATGCAGTACTGCATTTCAGAGTTGATGCAAGCCTGGCAATGGAACATAGATTGTCTGAATTGTAAAGCATCACCGGAGCATCAGCACCTCCCTTCTGTCTATTGAAGGTGAAACAATTGGAAGGCTTCAATACTGTTGTGCACTTACCTTCAGTGTTTGAGGTCTGAGCTGCTTCAGTGTGCATATGCTGGCTGAGTCAGGAATATTTATAAGCTGAAATCACCTTGTTTTGTCAGCCTGGTAGTCAAAGGTCAAATAAAATAGCACGTATCAGGTCCTGGCCAGTGCTTGTGATCTGTTATGGCTGAGATGTGGATGATATGCACGTATTAACACACACCTCTGTGGTTTGCTCTTGAAATACTGAAGATTTCTGGGGGTATCTGGATGTGGTCTGCAAAAGTCAGCTGAGAGACTGTGTCTGAAAGATCCTCCTAAAATAAGCTGTATCCTATCATGGTGGGCTGAAGCTGGAGTGGGGTGGAGGTGTAAGGCAGGATGCTGTAGGAATGATGGAGAAGGGACTGAGCTTGGATGCTGCAACAGAAACCTCTTCCTTGCATGTAGGCAGGGTAGAGCTGCATCAGTATGTGTCCTGGTGTTGAATTGGTAATTATTGAGTTTGAGCATTTGAATTATCTGGTAATTATTGTGTTTGAGCCTTGCTATAGGATATAGGTGTTGTGAGCTGGAAGATCATAGAATCATAGAAGAATTCGGGTTGGAAGGGACCTTAAGATCATCCAGTTCCAACCCCCCTGCCATAAGCAGGGAAACCTCACACTAAACCAGGGCACCCAAGGCTTCATCCAACCTGGCCTTGAACACTGCCAGGGATGGAGCATTCACAGCCTCCCTGGCCAACCCATTCCAGTGCCTCAGCACCCTAACAGGAAAGAATTTCTTCCTTAGATCCAATCTAAACCTCCCCTGTTTAAGTTTGAACCCGTTCCCCCTGTGCAAGCACAGGACAAGAAGGTTGCTTCCTTACTTGGATAACTTTGAATTTCTTGGAGAGTGAAAGGAAGCAAGGAGATGATCATAGAACCATGGTTTGGATTGCAAAGGACCCTGAGATCAGCCAGTTCCAACCCCCCTGCCATGGGCAGGGACACCTCACACTAGACCATGTCACCCAAGGCTCTGTCCAACCTGGCCTTGAACATGAGCAGCATTGGAGCCAGCTGAGAGGCTGGAAACAAAGCCCAGCTCATAGCAAAAGTGTTTCAGGTCCTGAGGAAGCCTGATGTTCCACACAGACAGCTTTGGGAAGCCTTCTGGAGCCTGGAACACTCTGGCAATATGGGCCATGGGGTTTTTGGCACCTTTCTGTGCTGCTGGGTTTGTCCATGCAGTTGAGTTGAAATACTTGGAAGAGATTCAGCTTAGAAGTTGTGTGAATGTCTTAAGCAAGTGAAACCTCCTATTGAAATAGCTTTTGATAGTGAGGAGGTTTTCAGCTCCATTTGGTTGAAATATGCTGTGTGCCATACCTGAAGAGTTCATTTTCAACGTCTGCCTGCATGCCCCAAAGAAAAGGATGTGAGAAAGTGAGAAGTAAGCAAAAAGGGCTTGTCATGAAACCTAAATTCACTTAGAAACATAGAGTTTCCAAAGGCATCTTTAGAAGCTCATTCTGTACTTTTATTGCGGGGATGGTGTTATACTGCTGTAGTATATCAGAACTGCATAACAGCAGCTCCTCTGTCCTGAGTGAATACCTGGAGCTGCAGGTTTGTGTGTTCAAGCCCACAAATATCTTAGCTTGGTGTCTCCAGGGGTAAAATGAAGGAGTGGCTGCTCTTAAGGGATTGATATGGGGTGGATTAGGTGCTTGTAAAAGGTATTAAAAGCCACAGTTGCTGTAGCAGGATTGCATCCCAGGGTTGGGAATGGGAGATGCGGTGCTGTGGCGCATCTTCCTGTTGCAGGTCCTTCTGCTGATGGATCTGGATGCGGTGGGCGAAGCAGTGGTGCAAGTGGGGGAACATCCCATCTGAATTGCAGCATGATGACAACACATGTTTAATGGCTGCTTGGATAAAAGGTGCTTAGATCAGACAGAAAGTAGAGGGAAACCCCCAACCCACAAATCCCTCACGTTTCCCAGTATCAATCATACAAGTAGTTGAAAAATGCCTCAGAGATACCTCTTTTCTCTCACAGTGCCAGTAAGCACCATAGGTCAAAATGTTTGTGCTCATCACAAAGGTGCTGTTTCTTGACCCCAAAAGATGCATCCCAACATCTTCCCCCTGGCTCCCGGCCACAGGGCAGGAGTAACACAACCTGCTGGGCAAGGAGATGTCCAAGGAATAGCTCATAAGCAGATGTTAGTGGTATGCTCTTAATGTCCTACTCCTACAGCATCACGGCACAGGTCCAGGCTGGGAGCCAATCAACATCCTGCTCCTACAGCATCACCACACAGGTCCAGGCTGGGAGCCAATCCACATCCTGCTCCTACAGCATCACCACACAGGTCCAGGCTGGGAGCCAGTCCACATCCTGCTCCTACAGCATCACCACACAGATCCAAGCTGGGAGCCAATCTGCATCCTGCTCCTACAGCATCACCACACAGGTCCAGGCTGGGAGCCAATCCACATCCTGCTCCTACAGCATCACCACACAGATCCAGGCTGGGAGCCAATCCACATCCTGCTCCTACAGCATCATCACACAGGTCCAGGCTGGGAGCCAATCCACATCCTGCTCCTACAGCATCACCACACAGATCCAGGCTGGGAGCCAATCTGCATCCTGCTCCTACAGCATCACCACACAGGTCCAGGCTGGGAGCCAATCCACATCCTGCTCCTACAGCATCACTGCACAGGTCCAGGCTGGAGCCAATCCACATCCTGCTCCTACAGCATCACCGCACAGGTCCAGGCTGGGAGCCAGTCCACATCCTGCTCCTACAGCATCACCACACAGATCCAAGCTGGGAGCCAATCTGCATCCTGCTCCTACAGCATCACCACACAGGTCCAGGCTGGGAGCCAATCCACATCCTGCTCCTACAGCATCACTGCACAGGTCCAGGTTGGAGCCAATCCACATCCTGTTCCTACAGCATCACTGCACAGGTCCAGTATGGGAGCCAGGCATCATCTTTGATCTAGGTGACCACTAGCTGGAGGTGTTGAGACCCATTTTCCTACTATCATAGTTATTTTGATGACCCAGCAGTGTCTGGAGCAGCCCAGCCCTTGTTCTGCTGGGTTGGGCTTGGTGCTGGGCTTTTTTGCCACCTTCTCAAGAATGGCTCTCAATTCAGCTTGCTTTTTTTAGCAGCATGCTTTCATCATTTGTAATACTGAAGTACTAAAGGTTCTCCTGCAATGGAGGAGGTTTGGGCTGTTGTTTTTAACTGAGTGTTTCACTGATACGATTTACAGCATGAGCTGCCGGATGCTGGGTTAGCAGGTGAGCGGAGAGTCAGATGGGGTTTGTGAGGTGGTGAAAGGAGCACAGTGGGCTTGGTGAACCAGAGAGTTAAATACAAAGAGAGTGTCTGGGGCAGGGGTATGAAAGTGAGAACAGGTGAGCACCATGATGGTCATGTTAGAAATGGGTTTTGTTGGTTGGGTGGGTTTTGGGGGGTCTGAAGTTCCTCACTTCATAGAATCAGAGGACGGTTCGGGTTGGAAAGGAGCTTAATTCATCCAGTTCCAACCCCTCTGCCATGGGCAGGGACACCTCACACTAAACCATGGCACCCAAGGCTCTGTCCAGCCTGGCCTTGAACACTGCCAGGGATGGAGCATTTATCATTTCTCTGGGCACCCTGTGCCAGTGCCTCAGCACCCTCACAGTCAAGAACTTCCTCCATATATCTAATCTAAATCCACCCTGGCCCTACAGGCCCTTGTCCCAAGCCCCTCTCCAGGTTTCCTGTAGCCCCTTTAGGCACTGGAGCTGCTCTGAGGTCTCCCCTTTAGGAGCCTTCTCTTGTCCAGGCTGCCCCAGCCCAGCTCCAGCCCTCTCATGATCCCGATGGCCTGCTCTGGTCCAAACGAGATGAGAGGTAACTCCCCAGTGTTCTCCTGTGTCTGTGTGTGTGTCTTTGCCAAGGAGGTTTCTGTCACCCTGGGTGCTGCTATTGATGCCACTACTGCAAATCTTGTATGCTTCAAAGAAGATGCTCAGGGCCCCTGAAGATGAGTGTGGTCATATGTCAGTGGTGAGGAAGGCTCTTGGATACCCAGACTTGTTCTGTGGTTGTTCTTTTCTCCCGACTGCCCAAATTAGCTCCTTTTCCTGTAGAGATGTGGTTTGTGTTCTGCTGACTTCAATTTACCAGTGACCTTTCCTGCAGCCTGAATTCAGTGTTCTTGGTGCTGTGAGCAATATAAGCTGTCTTAAATTATACCTCTCGCCCTCCATCCATCTCAGTTTAGTTTTGCAGGAGGATTACGCAGCATCGCTTGGAGTTTGCTTTCAGGATTGAGGATGGTGATAAATAAATGCTAGTGGTGGAAACTGGAGAACATGGACTGCTTTAGCTAGCTTGGTATATGGAAAAGAAAGACGAATGGGCTACATCAAAAGGAGCATGGCCAACAGGTCAAAGGAGGTGATCCTGCCCCTCTGCTCTCATGAGAACCCACTTGCAGCACTGTGTGTGGTTCTGGTGTCCTTCATATAAGAAGGACATGGAGCTGTTGGAGCAAGTCCGGAGGAGGCCACAAGGGATGATCAGGGGCTGGAGCAGCTCCTGTATGGAGACAGGTGGAGAACACTGGGGCTGTTGAGCCTGGAGAAGAGAAGCTGTGTGGAGACCTCGGAGCAGCTGCCAGTGTCTGAAAGGGAGCCTCAAGGATGCTGGAGAAGGACTCTTAATCCTGGATTGCAGTGACAGGAGAAGGGGTGATGGGTTCAGGCTGAAACAGGAGAAGTTCAGGTTGGAGATAAGGAAGAAGTTCTTTCTGTGGGGTTCCTGAGGCACTGGCACAGGGTGCCCAGATAGGTTGTGGCTGCTCCATCCCTGATGGTGTTCAAGGCCAGGTTGGACAGAGCCTTGGGTAGCATGGTTTAGTGTGAGATGTCCCTGCCCATGGCAGGGGGGTTGGAACTGGATGATCTTCAGGTCCTTTCCAACCCAAACCGTTCTGTGACTCTATTATTCTTTATGTGCCTTGGTTAGATCTGTGTCTTCTCCATCCTTCTTTTTCAAAGGCAAAAAGGCAAAGATGCTCACGTCAGCTGATTTTCCTATCTCACAACTGGAAATGCCAGCGAGGGTCATTGCAATAAAGGCAGCTGTGACTTGGTTAGAAGCTGCACTGATACAAACCCTTCCATGTGTGCTTCCCTTTGCACGCTTCCTCTGCACCTGGGATTGTTTCCATCTCCATGAGATGACTTTTGATTGGAGTCCTACAGGAATGTTGCTGTGTTTTCCTGGCACTCCCTTAATTTTCACACTGCAGTTTAGTGGAAGGGCTGTTGACATCCAGCTGTGTTGGCATTCATCAATTTTGCTGTGACTTGAGTGCAAACAAGAGTATGTGGTAGATGGCAAAAATCTGTAGGAAAGCAAATCCATGCAATGAATGATGTAGGTCTGGTTTTTGGAGTAAAGCGACAAAGATCAGGTCTTTGTTTTAACTCCTAGGCCCCTGCTCTACTTATTTGTGGTCCCAGTTTCTGGATCAAAGAGGGGAGTAATGTGGATGGATGCATTCGTCAGAGCATCGCAGGTTTATGGTGGAAACACACTGCAATATGCTGGTTGGGTGCTGTATGCTTGAGGAGCAATAACATGGACTTCAGGCCTGTCGTTATGGGATGTCTGCTTCTCACAGGAGATTTTTGGACAGCAGCATACTGATAATCTGGTGCTTGGCAGGTTATGTCTATGAGAGGGAGCTCAAGTGACTGAAGTGACTTTAGAGCTGGAACAGTAGTGGCAGGGTGCACCACTGTTGGCTACACCACCAAGATTGACCTTGCTATTTATGGGTACACCAGCCAGGAGGTCACAAAAGAAATGTCGAGGTTATGAGGGGTGATGGGTTCAAACTGAAACATGGGAAGTTCAGGTTAGATGTATGGAAGAAGTTCTTTACTGTGAGGGTGCTGAGGCATTGGAATGGGTTGCCCAAGGAAGTTGTGAATGCTCCATCCCTGGCAGGGTTCAAGGCCAGGTTGGACAGAGCCTTGGGTGTCATGGTTTAATATGAGGTGTCCCTGTCCATGGCAGGGGGTTGGAACTGCATGATCTTAAGGTCCTTTCCAACCCAAACCATTCTGTGATTCTACGAACTTCAGGAGGAGGATCTCCATCTGCTCTCTGCACTCCATCTGCTGAAGAGTAAGTGGAAGGCCCCTGGTTTCCTATAGATGTGCCTCACCTCTTGACACACCTTCTGCCACTTAGAATCTCTCTTTGCTATCCCCACCAAAACAAGATCATAACTCTACCTGGTTGCCCATTCATTTACTCATAGACAATCCGTGTGCTGGAGAGTTGCTGCAAGTGTTGTGTTCTGGTCTGTTTCTCCATAGAATAATTAGGGTTGGAAAGGATTATCCAGTTCCGACACCTCACACTAAACCATGGCACCCAAGGCTCTGTCCAACCTGGCCTTGAACACCATCAGGGATGGAGCATTCGCAACTTCTTTGGGCAACCCATTCCAGTGCCTCAGCACCCTCAAAGTGAAGGACTTCTTCCTTATCTCCAACCTGAACTTCCCCTGTTTCAGTCTGAACCCATCACCCCTTATCTTATCACTCCAGTCCCTAATGAAGAGTCTCTGCTGGTGTTCACTCATCTTTCTTTCCTTGATTCAGCCCTTCTTAATTCACTGAAGTTTTTGGGTGGTAAGTACATTTTAGGATTCTTTCTAATTCACTTTTTTCCCCTCTCCAATGTGACTGAAGCTGGCCAGCAGCTTTAGGTTATGGGAGCAGCTGAAAGGGCAGGAGAATGGGACTGGTCAATGGGAAAGGCAGTGCAGACCATTCCTGGTTCTTGTATCATTGTAATTCTCTGTGGTGATCATCACCACATTGCTGGAGAAGGCTGAGAAAGTGGCATCTGTCACTCCATGACCATGGGAGACTGGCCATTTCGTTTGCAAATATGGGAAAACCATGGGAAGAGTGCCTGGAGGCAGTTCCATGGTAACAAGTAGGAAAGCCTTCTCTATCTGCTCCGGAAGATCTCCTGCTGGTCTCCTGCTGGAGAATGTCAAGTCATGCATCTCCTGTGACTTCTGCATCCCGAGTGACAAAGCATCCCTCTTGGCTTTTGGTAGCCTATTTGTGGCATTATTCAGGGAACATATTCTCCTACATGTTCTCCCATCTGTCTTTTCCCCACATTCACTGGCCTTGCTGAGTGCTTAAGAATAGACTTGCTTTCTGCATTCTGTTGAGCAGGCAGTTAAGAGTTTATTTTCTGACCTTCCTGTGTTTGGATGATAATATTTTTAGTATCTTCCAGGATGGCTGTTTCTGAGCCCGTGTGTACTTTGGGCTTTCTTTTCCCATTGAAGTGCAGAGGGGAAAGCTTCATCAACAGCTTGATTGGAAAGAGGTTTCGAGGTGTTCTGTCACCAAGACCAGGTTGTGCAAGAGCCCTTTTTCATGGCACTTAATGACCCTTTTACACTGCTTTTAAAAGGCTTCTTTAAGAATCATAGAATGGTTTGGGTTGGAAGAGACCTTAAAGCTCATCCAGTTCCAACCCCTTGCCATGGGCAGGGGCACCTTCTACTAGAGCAGGTTGCTCCAAGCCCCTTCCAACCTGACCTTGAACATTTGACCTTATAATAATATCTAAGAATTGTATTTTTAATCATAATCTCTATATTATTCTGTCTTCTTTCCTATGCTTACCTGAAAGTAGAAGTCCTGGGCAGAGTTGCTTTTTGAGGTGATGGTGACATCCTTTTTGATGGCTTCAGGTTGTGTTAGGTGTGTGCATGTTCTAACACTTTGCGTCCATCATCACTTTGCATTGTTCAGCCTGGTGTTGACAATCCTTACTTGTATCCAACTACATTTCCTGAATGCTTTATGTAAATGGAAGAGTCAACTCGTGTTCAAGTCCTCGTCACACTTGTGCTCCAGACCCTTCACCAGCTCCGTTGGCCTTCTCTGGACCCAAAATTGTGGCCAGAGAAGATGTTTGGGATTCCTGGTTGATACTCACCAGTTTAGAATGTGGAGTCCCTCTGAGCTCATGCATTGCCTATGCAGCTGTATTGAGTTCAGGTTGGATATAAGGGAGAAGTTCTTTACTGTGAGGGTGATGAGGTGCAGACACAGACTGCCCAAAGCAGTCGTGAATGCTCCATCCCTGGCCATGTTCAAGGTCAGGTTGGACAGAGCCTTGGGTGCCATGATTTAGTGTGAGTTGTCCGTGCTTATGGCAGGGGGGTTGGAACTGGCTTATCTTAAGGTCCTTTCCAACCCAAACCATCCTATGATTCAAACACACTCGTTTGAAGGATCCTCCATGTTTCCTCAGTGTCTTTCACTTTGATTTGGGAGCATGGTTTTTTCTCCAGCCTCCTGGCATCTTTGCATGCAAGGGGAGGTATTGAGAGGAAATAATTTATAGGACTTCATGGCATGGTGCCTTTTTGTTACAGTGTGATCATGCCTGCAGTATTCAATAGAGCATCCTTCTCAAGTGAGTAGGGAAGATTGTGATTGGAGTCTGTCCCACGTGATTTATCTTTGTTTTTGCAAAGTTTTTTACTATATATGAGAGAAATAGATGATTATATCTGTGTTCTCAACAGCTGGCATCAGAAGCAAAGTGCTTTAATTAAAGATTTCTAGGCTTTTTCCCCAAATAGGACTATTTTATTAGCTTAAACTCATTTTCCTCTTTAAATAATCCTGAAATCTGGTTACAAGTTGTTTCCCTCTGCCCACACTCTGTAGATAATAAAACATCCATTTCCAACAAGAGCAGAATGACGTTACAGCTTATTTGTTGTAGGAATTAAAAGAGCAAGTTGGAGGTGAACAGCAGCGTGCAAATTCTTTGGGAAGGTAGGAATTCCTTTTCCTCTTACTTCATTTCTTGTTGTTGTTAGTCACTCTCTGTGTCTGTTACCTGGTGGTGGTGTGCTGGTGCTGCAGCTATTGCTTGTCTGGTGGATGGACAAATGAGGAAGGGCTCTAAGAGCAGAGGTTTCTGCATTTAGGAAGGCTACAAAGGTCCTGTTCCCATCCTGGGGAGAAATGAGTGGTGTTAAAGGAACCATTTTGATTCAAAATCAATCTGGAAGGAATCAGAAATTGCCCTTCCATCCAGCCTGCGTAAAATAGAGGTAATTCAAGGCAGCTTGAATATCACTTTTCAAGCAGATGCTCTGTTTCAAAACCTGATGATCTTAGTGGTTATTTGGAGATGTACATCCAGTACCTGCTGCCCTGTTACTCAGATGCTGTATCAGCAGCACTTTCTTGTTAAGCACGGTGTTCCTTACCCTAATTTCTGGGGAAGAAAGTCCTTTTCATAGTCAAAAAGGGGTGCTGGAACAGAGAAAGTGTTCCCATATGGTAGTTCTTGTGCTCCGGAGTTCCCAGGATCATTTTATCACAGGTCTGCATGATTATCTTAATACCGCCAAGGCTGATAATGGAAATGGAGATTTCAAGCCTGACTGTATTCATCAATAGGAGAAGTTAAAATGCTGAATGTGATGGAGTTATTTGCTGCAGCTGCTTCCAGGCCTGGATTGATTTGAATTTCTGCTGACAAGGCATTGAGACTGTTGGGAAGGACATCCTTGAGCTTATTAACAGGAGTATTGGGAGCAAAGCGGGATGTGATGGGTGGTAGATGCTGGTGGGCTGGCTAGGCTCTGAAGCCTTGGTCTTATAGCAGGGTCTTCTGCAATCATTTGGTTTGCTTTTAGCAATAATAATACAATAACTTCTGTTGGATGATGTGTTCCTTGTACTGCTGCTGTTGTACTCCTTGTGCTGATGCTGTCGGTGCATCTCAGTGTCTTTCTTGCTCAGAGTTGTTGCTGGTGAAGTATGTGGGCACTTAAAATACTGATTCCTTGATGGAGACTTCTGTTTGGGTTAACTGTATGTTCTGGTAAAGTTTCTGTTGGCCAAAGGTTCTCTGGTCCATGGTGGGGTTTTATGTCAAACATGAAATGCTTATCTGGGATTTGCAGGACTCAAGTGGATCCATGCTTCCGAGATCTCCTCCAGCATCTGAACATTGGCCTTAAATCAGTTTTCTTTCTCTTTTAAGATCATAGAATCGTAGATCAATTAGGCTGGAAAAGACCTTTAAGATCATCAAGTCCAACCATTACCCCAGGACAAGATCACACCTATGTGTAACTTGCATCATAGTCTAAATCAGCTTGGACATCATATAAGTTCATGGTTGTGAACCTCTCTGGGGCATCTCTTGCCTGCTGGCTCTTGGTGTTGATAAAGAATGAGCATCTCATTGGGGATAGCTGCACTGAGTAGGATTGAGGGTGCAGTCTTGTATCCTTCAGGTTCACATCTACTTTTTACATCTACTTCTTTACATCTACCAGGACTCCAGACCTGGTTCTGTTTTCAGCCCATCTTGCTATCCTATTTTCCATATAAAGCAGATGCTTCACTCATCCACTGAACTGAGGGCTCCTGCATCATCAGTCAGGTTTCTTCCAACCATATAGGCAGCACGTCTGCACTGATCCTTTGAGAACAAGATGCTAGAGTGGGAAAAGAGTCTTTCCATGATAGTCTCCAGATCCTGGCCTTTTATCCTTGATGGTGTTGGTGTTGATGCCATTTATGATGTGAGAGCCTTTGAAAATCATCTCCCTGATCTCCTGAGACCTTGTGGTTAACATACAGGTCTGTGTCTTTGGGATGCTGTAAGTGAAAAGGTTTAGTTATTCACAATTACAACAGTGTGGAATAGGAAAGCATTTATTTTTTATAATGTGTCCATATAAAATGTATATAATATGTGTCCATAAGTATATGTTATTTATATTAATAGAGTAATAATATATAATATATAATATATAATATATAACATTACAGCCTTTTTGCATGGACAGGTTAAAGTAACAAGAGGGGTAACTTGCCTGAAATAGAGCCATTTCCTACCCATTTTGGGCCCAGTTTTACCCTCTTAGTTCCAACCTTTGCTTTAAGCTGACCAGACCACTGGATCCCCAATGAGCAAGTTCTGGGTGAGAGTTAATTATTGCAGCTCACTTAGGTACAAGTGTGAGAGGCTTTAGAGACAGAGGCAAATGTACACCAAGAGCCTTATGAACAGAAGGATTTGGCTTCCTGGTTTATTTCTGCTGAAACTGGTGGTCATTTTGTAATAAATAGCATCTTCTGTTGTCGATTTGTAAGGGAAAAGATGGTTCATTTCTTGACTGGAGTACAGCATACACCGGGTCTTGGCTGACTGCTCAGTAGGTAGGTACTCAAAAGGTGTCATTGTCACCAGTAATGTTTCTTGCTTTCTCAGTGTGTCCTTTGAATAGAGTCATGCAATGGTTTTGGTTGGAGAGGACCTTAAAGCTCATCCAGCTCCAATCCCCTGCCATGGGCAGGCACACATTCCACTAGAACAGGTTGCTCCAAGCCCCGTCCAAGCTGGCCTTGAACACTTCCCTGTGCCAGCACCTCAGCACCCTCACAGGGAAGAGCTTCTGCCTAAGAGCTTATCTCAGTCTCTCCTCTGGAAGGGTAAAGCCATTCCCCTTGGCCTGTCCCTACAGGCCCTTGTCCAAAGCCCCTCTCACTATTTCTTGTAGGTCCCCTTTATGTATTGGAAGCTGCTCTCCTCAAGTCCAGAGCACCGAGCTTGCTCTGCGCCGTCCTTGCTGCCCTGAGCATCTTGAACTCTACCATCTCATGGTCACTGCAACCAAGGCTGCCCTTGAGCTTCACATTCCCCATCAACCCTTCCTTGGTGAGAACAAGGTCCAGCATAGCATCTCTCCTTGTTAGCTCCGTAACACAGTTGTATGTTTATCTTTACATTAACCTTATATAGACACACATCCACATGTGGTTGCTTTACAAGCGACCATCACTACTGATACATCTCATCTACCAATTCTGCTTTACCTAATCTGCCAAGAATTAAAGCACCTAATGGTTGGAAGCTTTGACAACATGAATTAAAAGCCTTCTATAAATCAGTATTTGGGAGTCTTCAGCTCCCTTTGTAAAGATACATAGCTACTTCATCTCCCCTTCCTGCTGCTTCATGGCTACGTCCTTGTGCTAAGTCCTTGGTAAACCTCCTCCTTGTGTTTCTTCTGTCAATCCTGCAGGCTCTAACAGGCTTCTAAATCTTGCAATTTGGTATAGAAAATATCTTCCATATTTCCTTGTTTGTTCTTGTAAGAGAGTCATTCGTATTTGACCAGCTTTGCATAACTCTCTGCGCATGGATCTTATTTTAGAATCATAGAATTTTATAGAATCATTGAATTTTATTCCTTCCACAGCTCCCTAAATGTATATATAATATTCTAAACAGCTTTTCCCATGCAGAATAAACTTCTTCAACCTGTTGTGAAGCGATACCTCATTTTTATCCTGGAGCCAGGATTTAAATGCACATTTAACATACCCTGCAGCTGAATGCACTGCTTCCCGAGGCAGTGCCAGAACTGTTCCCATTTCTCCTCCCTGATCATAAGGTGTGTGAGAACATCCCGTTGTCTGTAACTTCTCCCACATCGGAGCAAACCTGATGTTGGCAAATACAGCAACCCCGGCTCGAGTGATGTGCACTGATTTACCCAGTGCTTTAGCTTTGGTAATGGGATTTCACTGCATCCACACTTCTATAGGCATCCGAATTACAGCCCAAAGTGTTACTTCTTTTTCTCCCCATCTCTTTCTAGGATTGCTGCTTTTTCTGGGATTGCATTAGGAAAAAGAATGCCTTTCTTCCTACTCAAAGCCCAGAGCTGTGTCTGGTGCTGGGAACCTTCTACAAACGTTGTGCAGTGCTGCTGCTAGGAAAAGCCTCCCATAGCAACCTTCAGCTTGCAAGCTAAAATCACATCGCCCCGTATGACAGCTTTATTATTAGATTGGCATGTGAACCCTTTGGAAGCAGGCTAGGTGGCAGGGAAAAACTTTCCTTAGATTCTGTCTTAAGTTTGGTGGTTTTTTTATATGCTTTATGGGGTTTGGGATCACTTTTGGGTTTGGTTTTGTTTATTTTTTGTTTCTTTATAAATGAAAGTTCTTTCTCAGGTAGAATAAATAGAAAAGTGAGAGACAAGAGATGCCATTCTAGGTAACGCAGAAGATCTCTGCCTTGAGGCGTGACACGTGGTTGTGGCCATCCCTGTAGTACTTGCATAGAATCATAAAAGCACAGAATGGTTTGGGTTGGAAGGGGCCTTCAGAGCTCATCCAGTGCAAACCCCCTGCAATAAGAATGGGCATCTTCTACTAGAAGATGCCCAGAAGATGATGTTCTTTGCCACTATACATGGACAGGATGGAAAACTGTGGCAGCAGTGGAATTGGACTCAGGCGGTGCTTTTTGGGCTTTGTGTTATTGTAGCAGTGCTGGGGAGCTCCAAAGGGTCAGGGTCTTTCTTGCCCAAGGGTTGAGCATGAGTTTGAAGGGATCCCATTTGCCATCAGCACAGCATCCATCTGATGGTTATCAGGTAGCTTTTGCAGACATGGAGATGGATGGTGCAACATGCTCTGTGTGATATCTTCGACTTCCCATCCTTGGGTAGCTGGTGCTGGTCAGTCAAGGGGTTTGGGTCTATTGGTCAAAGTCTATCTAAACCACATGGTGGTGTGGTTCTGCAGTAGCTGTTGTGCTTTCACAGTCCCTATGGAGATTTGAGTTGGCAAATTGAGTGTATCTGGGGTTAGGAAGTTACATTTCCATCACTTTGAGCTGCATGGGGGTGATGAACTTGGTTCAAGCGGGTTTGGGGTATGCTGCTGAGAGCTGCTAGGGTGGCCTCTCCCTTTGCTCTCATGGTGGATGTTATTCTAGCCCTCACCCATCGGCACTCAGCATAAATCAAGACTGCACTGACTTGTGCCATTGCTGTTGTCCAGCCTCTCTGAGACTCGTGTCACACCTTGGCTTCCTTAGAGCTTCTGTTGATTAAGGGAGCACTTGAAAGGTGAATGAAGGTCCTGAGACTTACGAGAGCAGTTGTGGGACCAAACTGGGCTGTTGCAGATCCAGTCTGAGATAAAGCTGTTGATGGCTTTTCATTGAGCTTGGCACTGCTGATCTGATGGACTCTTCCTCCTCAACAGGAAAGCAAGTGTAACTGCTGCTTGCAGTGTTCACCCACTCGTGTGGATGTTTGTGGCTCACTCTGAGCTGGCGGCTGCTGGGGCTTCTCTGGATGCAAGGGTAACAGAGACATAATACCTTGTGCTATTGATAGTACCAACTTACGTCAACTCACTTGATCCTATTCCACTGGGGCAGTGATACTCCTGTCCATACTTGAGAGCCACCAAGTCCATTGGAAGAGCAGCATCCTTCCTGCTTGCTACTAGAGCTTCGTATCTCTCTTCCCAAGCTTTTCCAGGGAGGAAGCAAGCTTGGTGAGTTATTTCTGGGAGCAGGAGAGGAGGTGGCTTTCTATACTGGCTGTAAGCAAGGAGACAGCCAGACTCAGACCTTGGGAAAGCTGTAAAGATAGAGGAAAAGTTTAGGAGCCCATGTAAGGAGCGGCCTTGCTTTATCTGTGATCCTCTCCAAAGCTTTCCTAACAGGCTTTGTGTCTCCATCCTCTCTTTAAGTACTGTTCCTCTCCATCCCTTTGCACTTCAGACAGCAGTAAGAAGTGACTCATTGCACAGCCTACGAGGGAACTTTAATCAATAAATGCATTTAAGAAGAAGAAAACTAAACCAGAGTTCTTCTGTCTGAGGCAGAGCGATGCTTTTGCTGTCTCGAACTCTGAAAGAGTAAGTTAGACTGCTGCTTTTTATTGGCTTTTAATTAATTGAGTCATAGGACTTGGTTGGGACTAGAGCTGCTTGTTTTGTTGATCTCCTTTTAATTTGGTTGAAGGATCAAATTGCAGGTGGAAGGAGGTGCTCCTGCCCCTCTGCTCTACTCTTGTGAGACCCCACTTGCAGCACTGTGTGCAGTTCTGGTGGCCTCAACATATAAAGGACATGGAGCTGTTGGAGCAAGTCCAGAGGAGGTCATGAGGATGAGCAGGGGACTGGAGCATCTCCTGTATGGATACCCGCTGAGAATTGGGACTGTTCAGCCTGGAGAAGAGAAGGCTGCGTGGAGACCTCAGAGCAGCTTCCAGTGTCTGAAGGGGGCCTATGGGGATGCTGGGGAGGGACTCTTCATCAGGGACTGCAGCGACAGGACAAGGGGTAACGGGTTCAAACTGAAACAGGAGAAGTTCAGTTTGGATCTAAGGAAGAAATTCTTTGCTGTGAGGGTGCTGAGGCACTGGAATGGGTTGGCCAGGGAGGTTGTGAATGCTCAATCCCTGGCAGTGTTGAAGGCCAGGTTGGACAGAGCCTTGGGTGCCATGGTTTAGTGAGAGGTGTCCCTGCCCATGGCAGGGGTTTAGAACTGGATGATCTTCAGGCCCTTTCCAACCCAAACCATTCTGTGGTTCTGTAATAGTGCAAATCTCCCAAATATTTCCCTTCCTCGCCTTTCAACCCTTGATGCTGGCAGCATCCCATGGGGAGGATGAGCAGTGATGCTTTCTGGGCATCCCTGGCACTAACTGTGGCTAAGCCCTGTCTTTTAAGGCTCTTGTGATGTCTTGGTGGTTGATGGGAGCATCTTCCTTTCAGAGGAGCTCTGCTTCTCTGCCAAGTCTCTGAATTCAATGTGTTTATTAAGCTGTCTTCCTTGGCTGTTCTGATGGAAGGAACCACTTTTCACTTCTTTTCCAGTAATAAAATAACCACAAATACCTGCAGTTCTAATAATAGACCTTGTGCATCCCTGGTCTTGCTTCTATATCTGCTGTTCTGGCTGGAATCTCTCTGCTTGGAACTCCTGGATAAGAGCAGGATAAGAGGGTGCATATGTATTTATAGAATTCATGCAATTGATGAATTTATATTGGATTTATTTATAGAATTTATATAAAAATACCTGATTTATCTAATTCCTGCACTGCATGGATTTTGCAGTACATAGGAGCAGTAGGGTCTGTTGGCTGGGGCTGCTGGTGGAAACTGGGAATCATAGAACCACGGAATGGTTTGGGTTGGAAGGGACCTTAAAGCTCCTCCAGTTCCAATCCCTGCCATGGGCAGGGATACCTTCCACTAGAGCAGGTTGCTCCCAGTCCCATCTAACCTGGCCTTGAGTGCTGCCAGGGATGGAGCATTCATAGCCTCTCTGGGCAACCATTTCCAGGATCATTGAAAGGTGGTTCTTCATTTTGAAGGTTCTCCTTGAATTCCAAAGCTTGTTAGTGCTCTGCTTCTCCTCCATAAGCTTCTTCATGTTTAAATACAGGAAGGCAATGTTTTCAAAGGGAGGGAAGAGGGTGAGAAAGAAGTGTGGGTGCTCCTCTGAGATGGAGCCGAGCCGTTTTTATCTTGTTATATATCATTTTTGCTTAATGCTGTTATATTATTTCAGCTGTGCTTGGTTTTCAGATTGGATGCAGATATGAAGTTGCTATAACAACATGATGATTCATATAATGCTAGCAACAATCTGCTGGGATTTATTTTTCTGTCATGACGACTTAGGTGTTCTTGGTGGGGATTTCTGTCTATTTTCAGAGAGACCCACACCGTTAGCTTTCTGCAGTGGTTTGCTTTGGATTACTTGGACTACTACAAGGTAGTAACACCTGGACTGATGTAAGACCTGGAAATCATAAAGCACTTTGCAAAGGACAGTGCTGTTGGGTCAGGTTCAGGATGGGAGGTGAAGGCAGTGGGATGCGGGACTGGCCCAAGCACCTTCCGCATGTCAAGCATGAAGCCACAGCATCTGGTACCTTGTACCTGTGGTTGCTGATAAACTGAATAGTGATAGGACAAGGGGGAATGGCTTTAACCTGTCAGGGGGGAGACTGAGCTGAACTCTGAGGCAGAAGCTGTTCCCTATGAGGGTGCTGAGGCGCTGACATAGGGTGCCCAGAGAAGCTGTGGCTGCCCCATCCCTGGCAGTGCTCAATGCCAGGTTGGACACAGGAGCTTGGAGCAGCCTGCTCCAGTGGAAGGGGTCCTTGTTTGTGGCAGGGGTTGGAGCTGGATGAGCTTTAAGGTCCCTTCCAACCCCAACCGGTCTTGGATTCTGTTTTTTCTCTCCTGGATACATTTTGTCATGCTCTTTGTTACCACTTAAAGGTTCTCTGAGCTCATTGGGGCTTTAAGGGATGAATCCAGAGGATTTGATTAATAAATCTGTTCCTTTAAAAAAATATATATAAAAAAAAAATCTATTTTTTTTTAAATTGCAGTCAGCAATAACAAAAATGCTTTTTTTGGGGGGTCTTTTACAAGGAAAATTGCCCAGAATTAGGGATAACCGATTTCTCTGCCGGAGAAGGCAGATTACATAGAAATAACTGTTTCTATTTCTTGCCAGTTTTAAGCTGCAAAGAGCAGTTGTGATGAGAAATGTTTCAAGGTACCTCCAGACATTTTGTCAGCCTCTCAGTTCTCATCTGAAAGTGAAGCAGTGGCAATAAATGCCTTCAGCACTCTGAAGCCTCACGCCGAGAGTTCTCTCCTCCTCTTGTCTCTCTTTGATGCGTGAACATGGAGCATCAGCACATGGAGCAATGTACCCTGGCTCCTGTCTTGGAATTTGGAGGTTCCTAGTGTTAAAGATGAGATTTTGTTGTTTCTCTTTTTGGAATGAACCCGTTTGCTTTCCTGCCGACAATTTTAGGACTACTCGATGGCTGTGTGATTGGTTGGTTGGGTTTTTTTTTCCACCCAGATAGAAGTGTAGCAGGTTGCTCCAAACCGCATCCAACCTGGCCTTGAACACTGCCAGGGATGCAGCATTTACAACATCTATAGGCACCCTGTGCCAGTGCCTCACCACCATCACAGTGAAGAATTTCTTCCTTGTATTCAACCTGAATTTCCCCTGTTTCAGTTTGAACCCATCGCCCCTTGTCCTGTCACTACAGTCCCTAAGGAAGAGTCCCTCCCCAGCATCCTTGTAGCCCCCTTCACACAGTGGAAGCTGCTCTGAGGTCTCCACGCAGCTTCTCTTCTCCAGGCTGAACAGCCTCAACTTTCCCAGCCTGTCTTCATACAGGAGGTGCTTCAGTCCCTTATCATCGTCGTGGCCTCCTCTGGACTTGTTCCAGCAGCTCCATGTCCTTTTGATGTTGAGGACACCAAAACTGTACCCAATGCTCCAGGTGAGGTCTCCTGTGAGCAGAGTAGAAGGGCAGGATCACCTCCTTGGACCTGCTGCTCATGCTCCTGTTGATGCAGCCCAGGATACGGTTGCTTTCTGGGCTGTGAGCACGTCCCCATGCTGACCAGAAATCTATCCAGCCCTGCAATGTGCTTTCGTTCAGTTGTCTGTTGAGCTGGCATCTCTTTATCTTGCCCAAGTACTGGAATGCAGTTGATCCTGTATAAAGCTCTGGGCTTTCTATCCTGTCTAATTGTGTTAAATTGCATTTGCATCCTAAAGAGAGTGACAGGAAGAGGATGTTGGAGCCCAATATGCATTTTTAAGTTCATAAATGCCATCAGTGGAGTCTAGTCATCAGATAAATGACTCTGAAGGCCTTGCTGAAATGCAGTGATATGTCTATGAGAGTCATTTTGCCATGTTTGATCTCCAGATCCATATTTTATTACTGTATTAGGGATAAGGAGGAATCCTAAGTGAGAAAACAGCCGGTGTTGGAAACATGCCGTGGGGGCTGCAGCATCTATACCCATCAAGTGAACTTTGCAGTGTTGTAGGGGCTCAATTCTGACATCTGGCATTGCCGCTGGGGCAGGGATGTTGTTGCAGAGTAAGAAATCTGGCTTCACATCTATCTTCCTGCATCAGAGGAACCATCTCCTGGTGCCTCTGTGCATGTGCATTACCATTCATAGGATCACAGGATGGTTTGGAAGGGACCTTAAAGCTCCTCCAGCTCCGACCCCTGCCATGGGCAGGGACCCCTTTCAGTGGAGCAGGGTGCTCCAAGCCCCTGTGTCCAACCTGGCTTTGAACACTGCCAGGGATGGGGGAGTCACAGCTTCTCTGGGCACCCTGTGCCAGCGCTGCAGCATCCACTCCATTGTTCCAGCAATTGCATATTTGGGCACCGCAGTAAAAATGAAGTAAAACCAGAGACAATGGAAAATGCATGCCAGTAAATTCAAGCTTCTTCTGGAGATGTGTTCCACAAGCTCAAAGCTTGTGAAGCAGGCAAGCCAGCATAGTATGTGAGCTAGTGCAGGCATCACTAAGAGATGTTGTCTTCGCTTTGTTCCTAGCTGTAGTCCTTATACCTTGACCACATTGATCCATGCAGCAAAGTGCATACTTCTCCTTCCATGACCTCCTCTGCACAATGGGATGAGGACCTTCATGGTTGGCTCGGTGGCTTCTTGGATACTGTGATGGAATGGAGGAAACCTCCATCTGTTTATCACAGCTGGGACAGTCATGGTATTTTAGCTTCTCCTTCTTGGTACTGTTGTTGCCTCTTGTCTGTGTTTTCCCACGGGCACGTTACAGAGCTGGTGTTGGTTAGTGTGCTACCAGTGGCCTGGTACAGAAGACAGTGTCTCACCCAGCTCCTTGGATGTATCTGTGCATCTCTGTAACGGGTAGAAGATGACTCTCTCTGAGTCATGCAATTCCTATTTCCTTCTATGGGCTGGTAAAATCAAGAGACAGGGAGGGAAGAAATGGAAAGTGCCTCTGTGTTTCCAGAGAAGAAGCAACCCCTCCTCCGTGGCAGTTATTTTCGCAGCAGTTTGCATCTCAATTTCAGCCCCAAAATATGCATCGAGTGCAGGCAGCTGTATCTGCTGAACCAGGAGGTGGCTGAGATGCCGTCACTTCTCTCGCTGTGGTCCTGATAGCCTGATGAGCCACGAAGGAAGTGTCTACCACATGGATGAGGGAGGTAAGTTGGACCAAAATCAGCTGGGGTTTGCAGCAAGGCCTCGGGAATTGCTTGGCTTGCTGTACCGGTGCCTTGGTGTTGAACAGGGGTTTCACAGTGCCTTCAGGGCTCTGAGTCAGCATCTGATGTTCCCTCTTACAGAACTGCTCATTCTCAGCCAGAGCTGCAGAGTCCTGTGGCCACATGTAGCATGGGTATCAGTGTTTTGCTCTGGTCTGGTAGTGCAGTGTCACATCTTTGCCCAAACCCTCTCTGCAGGATAAGCACTTGATGTGCATGGTGGATGAAGGTGCTTTCACAGATGGTTCTCAGAAGCTTCTTCTACTTAGGGATGCCCAACTGTGTGAGATGTCATGGTGGTGTAACCCCCAAACCTTGTGTTTGTTCTCGCCTTCTCCTCGAGGTTTTTACAGAGATTGGTTCAGTTTTCTCCTAGCTTCTAGTTTCACTGCTCTTATGTCAGTGGTGGCAAAGCCAGAACACGGATGAGACCAATAGTGGTGGTTTGTGAGAAAGCACTCATGGTAGCCCTTTGCTGCTCCATTATATTGGGAAACGTGTATTCTCCAGGTTCCTCTGCCTACTGAAGGGTGACTGTCCTCTATGTGCATGGAGGGGACAGTGCTCTAAAGGCAGCCTTGTTGTGTCTCAGGCAGCAGATGGGCTGATGGAACAGGCATGGTGGTGGAGCTGGAACCCTGCTTGGAAGCCTGGTAGGAGGAGAGCGATGCTCTTGCTGCTGCAAATGAAGCTTCCCATGAGCTCGTTCCGCTGTTGAAAGCCTCTTGACATGACACAGGGAGGGAATGTCTCTTGGCATTCCGCGTGATGAACGTCAGGGAGGGGGGTGAGGGTGGGTGCATGTTTTAATGTGAGTTCTGCATGATGGAAGATGCTTGTGAGCCCATCGTGTTCATTTCAAAGGCTCTTTGGTGTTGTGCTTAGCTTGGTGGAATAACACAGCAGGTTGATGGGAAAATAAGCCAACAAAGCAGGAATCTGGGCAACAGTCAAACCAACTATGGGGACATAAGTTGTCTGCACAGCCTGCCTGTAACCACCTGCATATCTCCCTTGATGCTTCTTAAAGAAGTGGTAAATGCTCCATCCCTGGCAGTGTTCAATAGGACCTTGGGTAACATGGTCTGGTGTGAGGCATCCCTGCCCATGGCAAGGGGTTGGAACTGGATGATCTTGAGGTCCTTTCCAACTTAAATTACTCTGTGATTCTATGCTGTTCTTTCCCCAAGGAAGGAGGTTCTGAGCCTGCATCCTCAGGTTTTTGGACTGTAGATACTGGATTGTAAAGGTCCAGCTCTCTGCCTCGTCCATCTTCCACTGGTTCCATCTGCTAATTTCTCATCTTCGAGAAACAGGGTCGATATCATTGCAGCACAAACTGTCCTGAGCTATTTTGATGGCATGGCATATGGGAAGGCATGGGGAATCACCAGAAAGGCAGTTGAGTAATGGAAGGTGATGGGTCCAGATGCAGCAGGGAGGGCCAGTTTTCCTCTTCTCTAGTTTCCATCCAACTTAGCCTTGATACCATTAAAAATTCAAGTGTCCCCTTTGTGAAAGCTTTTGCTTGTTTAAAAGAGGGGGCTGGTTGCACTCCACTGACACGCTTTCAAGCTGGGAGCAATGTGGCATTGATACAAACAATTGGACCATGCAATGTATGCAGGACCATGCACAAAGATGCGAGGTGGCCCAGCAGTGAGATGCGAACATTGAAACAAGGAAGCTTGGGTTAATCTTTCACATCATTGCTAGTAGAGGTGTACAGTATCTTTCACTGTTGATTTGTCTTGGTACTGTCCTGATTTCTCCCCAAAAGCCTCTTTAGGTTTTGGGGATATGATGTACATTGGGTTGTGTTGCAGCTTGGTGACGTTCCTGGATAGCCTTCCAGCATAGGTCCGTGTTGGACCCTGTACAAGTGAGCTGCAATCTGTGCCTCCACCTCACGAGTTTTGTTGGTTTCTCAGTAATAAACATTGTGTTTGCGTGCTTGGATGGCATTTTCCAGTCAAAAAGGGAGGGATGGAATGAATGTGTCACCCACACCCATGGTGCTGGGCCTGTAACGCAGGAGAATTACTCATAGAACTGCAACCTTGTTACCCAACTATAAATGATTTTTTTTCCACCACAATCCTGGATCTGGCCACAATCCTGAAATGAATCTCACCTAAAGAGTCAGTAACATTTTCTCTATGCGTACAGGCAGACACAGTTTAGTTTAATGGCACTTCAAAGAAGAAACAAGAAAGAGAAAAGAAAGGAGAGCCCACAGTATACTACCTAAGAGGGTGTGTTCAGTCTGCATGTTATAAGAGGATGTCTCCATCACAGTTCCAAGCAGATGATGGAAGTCCTGGATGGATTGGCATGATGTTATCATTGTAGTGTGTATCAGCATATAGGGGTTGGATCCATTGTGTCTTCATTAGAGCTGCTCTGCCTTCTGCCAGCTGGAGCTTTGATGTGCAGTTCTTCCAGCATCCCTGCCTTTTGTGTTGAAACTTAATGTATTTCCATGGCATCTCCCACACCAGGTTTGCTTCCCTGAATCCTTGGCCATCACCATGAATGGCCAGTGTTGCCCTTGGGCATGCTTGTCCTGGTGGAATCATAGAATCACAGAATGGGTTGGGTTGGAAAGGAGCTTAAGATCACCCAGTTCCAGCCCCCTGCCATGGGTAGGGACTCCTCACACTAAACCATGGCACCCCAAGCTTTGTCCAGCCAGGCCTTGAACACTGCCAAGGATGGGGCATTCACAGCTTCCCTGGGCAACCCATTCCAGTGCCTCAGCACTCACAGTAAAGAACTTCTTCCTTATCTCCAACCTGAACTTCCCCTGTTTCAGTCTGAACCCATCACCCCTTGTCCTGTCACTGCAGTCCCTGATGAAGAGTCCCTCCCCAGTATCCTTGTAGCCCCCTTCAGATACTGGAAGCTGCTCTGAGGTCTCCACACAGCTTCTCTTCTCCAGCATCAACAGGCCCAATGTTCTCAGCCTGGCTCCATACAGGAGCTGCTCCAGCCCCTGCTCATCCTCGTGCTGTCCTCTGGACTTGCTTCAACAGCTCCATGTCCTTCTGATGTTGAGGCCACCAGAACTGCACACAGTGCTGCAAGAGCAGAGGGTCGGAGCAGAGCAGTGCAGGGGACTGGCAGGGTGCTTTTCACGATGTTTGTTTTCCAGATGGATCTCCCCTCTCCAAGTCTGCTGTTTTGCTCTGCTGGGGAAAACACAGCTGCCCTGGGGTTTGTTTTGCATGCACAGGCGTAGGTGGAGCAGATTGGAGAAGGCTCAAGGCACCTTGGATGACTGGGGAGCTGGGCAGCTGAGGTGGTTCCCTCCTGTAAACATCTCTGGAGGAGGGGGTATCCTACCCTGTTGGGTAGCAGATGGGATCTGGAGATGCTGTGTTGCTGTGGGCACTGGTAGGATTGTGTAAACTTGGTGCCTGGGAGAGCCCCTGCGAGGCTTTTGGTCTTTGCTCCTGGATTTCTTTCTCCTGATGGAGAATTACGTGGATTTTAAGTGCTCTTAGGAATGGGCTGCAGTAGACAGGGATATCATGAGCCTGTGATGCTTGAAATCCAGACCTAAGGGCATCTCCTGCTGATGCTAAGATGAAGAAGCCCAGGGGTTATGAATCCCAAACTGGTTTACGTTGGAAGGGAGCTTAAAGCTCATCCAGTCCCAGCCCCCTGCCGTGGGCAGGGACCCATTCCCCTGGAGCAGGGTGTTCCAAGCCCCTGTGTCCAACCTGGCCTTGAACACTGCCAGGGATGGGGCAGCCACAGCTTCTCTGGGCACCCTGTGCCAGCGCCTCAGCACCCTCACAGTATAGAACTTCTTCCTTATCTCTAACCTGAACTTGCCCTGTTTCAGTTTGAACCCATCACCCCTTGTCCTATTGCTCCGGTCCCTGATGAAGAGCCCCTCTCCAGCATCCTTGTAGCCCCCTTCAGACACTGGAAGCTGCTCTGAGGTCTCCATACAGCTTCCCTTCTCCAGGCTGAACACCAACTTTCTTATCCTCTAAGTGTCTCTTCCATGCTCTTCATCATACTCTTCATGTATTTCTTTTCCTGGAGCAGAAGAGGCTGGCAGCTGGAATCACAAATTCCTAAGCTCTCAGCCCCTGCTGCTGCTGCTTATCCTTTCTATAGTAAGGGTGTGAAGGAGAGGTGCTTTAGGCTGCCCAGCTGATAAAGCAGCCTTATCACCAGTACAGTGATGGTGATGTTCAACAGGAAGTTGGAACTCGGGTGTCCTAGGCAATGCAAAGCAGAATGTCAGGCTGTACATCACTTTGTCCTGCCTGTTAATCATAGAATCACAGAATGGTTTGGGTTGGAAAGGACCATAAGATCATTGAGGTCATCTCTAAGAAGGTCATGACATTCATCCTGTCAGCTGCTAGCTATGTTTGGATCTTTATAACACTTCAGTTTGCCCCATGGTCTAATTTTACCTTACCAAGATGACATGAAAGTGCTGCTGGTGATGTCCCATGTGCAGGATGCTGAAGGATGAGGTGTTTTGGCACTCATCTGCTAATGAAGACTCTGGTAAACAACTGGGGATGGAGGAGGAGAATAGAGCTGAGTTGCTGATGGTGATTTTCATAGATTAAATGGGCAGCTGGTTGTGCATTACGTCCTGTAGCTGGAACAACTCAATGGGATCAATGTATACAAAACACCTCAGGCAATTTGATCCAAATCTTGATTAAACCTCTAGGCTGCTTGTCCCCAGCCTGCTCACTAACACCTGCATTTATTGTGCTCCCTTTTGACGTTCATTGCAGCCAGAAACAAGAAGCTGCTGATAGAGGAGGGGAAAGGCTGCTGTCACAGTGTGCAATTGGCTTGGTACGTTCCCACAGAGGTCACCAAAGGCTGGGGTTGCTGCTCCGGGCAGATAGAAATCATTGCTGCAATTTTAGCTCTCAATTTTTGTGGCTGGGAAAATTGCATCCATTTATTTTTAGGGAGCTTTATATATAAAGGATGTGTGTAGGAAATCTGTATGATTACATAGGAAATGTTTATTAGTACCTTAGAAATACTATTATACTCAATGTACAGTAACCAGAGCAGCATAGGAGCTAAACACAGTGTGTGAAGAAGAGCTGTCCCATTGGCGTTAATTGCTCAAAGTGAGTAGGTGCATTAATTGAAAGTCCTTCTGTGGTAACAGAGTGATGAATGGACACTTCATTTTCTTTGTAACAGAGAAAATTAGGAGATACTGCGCCCTTGATAGCTGTTGCAAGGTAGATGGATACGTTAAGGAGTCTGCAATTTATCTGGCTGATGCTCATCTTATAGAATCATAGAATGGCTTCGGTTGGAAAGGACCTTAAAATCATCCAGTTCTTACCCCCTGCCACGGGCAGGGACACCTCACACTGGAGCAGGGTGCTCCAAGGCCCTGTGTCCAACCTGGCCTTGAGCACTGCCAGGGATGGGGCAGCC
>NDXB01015401.1:12518-27100 GCA_002631895.1 Agapornis roseicollis | reverse complement strand
CTCAGGGATCTCGGGAAGCCCTTGAGCTTGATCTTTCTCTCCAGCTTCTGCGAGCGCTCTTTCCTCATGAGTGTGCTGGGTGAGGGAGTGGTGCATTCCTGTTACCAGCAGCAGGATCACAATGCCTTAAATACCTAACTTCAGCTGGTTTTTTCACTGTCCACGTAGCACCTTAAGCNGCTGGGATGCGGTGAGCCGGCTGTCCTCAGGGATCTCGGGAAGCCCTTGAGCTTGATCTTTCTCTCCAGCTTCTGCGAGCGCTCTTTCTGAGTGTGCTGGGTGAGGGAGTGGTGCATTCCTGTTACCAGCAGCAGGATCACAATGCTTTAAATACCTAACTTCAGCTGGTTTTTTCACTGTCCATGTAGCACCTTAAGGGTTAAGTGTAGAAAAATGATTTCTAAACCCTTGCTTTGCCATTTTGTTTGAAACCTGATATTTTATTTAGCCAATATATCCATGAAAAAGTAATATTCTAGAGAAAGCATTTCCAGGAATTACGCTTGGAAGTAGATAGGAATAGTTGACTTGTAGTCTGAAAATGAGCTGTGCATCAAAGCTCTCCACAAGCACCTTGGCCATGAAGTTTTATTGGTTGCAGGCAGTCTCTGTATGATGTCCATGAGAACTGGACACCTAGCACATCCCTCTTCGGGTTTGTTTGTAGGGGTTTTGCTTATGTTCAAATAGAGTTCAGTTACTGTGAGAATTGAGGAAGGGTTTTGATAGTCTGATAGCAACCACCCGGGTCTGGACATCTGGGCTGGTGAGTAACTTGTATTGCCAAGCTTGGGTACAAGGGAGAAGTAAGTCCTGATTCCTGCATAACACTGAGGCCTGTGACAGCTGGAATATCTGACAGCCCTGTTGCCCACTTGTTCATAGGCACAGTAAGGGTTGGTATTCCAGTGCCTGATGATGTGAGTGATGTCTCCACTGTGTTGTGTAGGTAACTGAGCTCCTTCAGTACAGCAGCTCCCAGAATTAATGAACTTGGAATGTTATAATCTGATCTAGTGCTGCTTTAAATCTGAACACCTTTGATACGTGTTCTCAGTGTGGATGGGGTGTATTTGTGCCTGGTAAGCTTTGCTTTTCACACCATAGATATTTGAATGCTCCCACCCCTTCATGAAGGATTTGTAAGGTGCTTCTAGGACTCTGTTCTCCTGGTCCGTTTCTGTGCTGATGCACCTTTGGTACAGCTGCTGCTTCTAGGGTACTGCTAGGAAAATGTTCTCTAGGTGCTGTTCTGTTCTAATCTATGTGTCTTCTGTCAAGCTGTTCTTTAGCTTTATTTTCTTACCTATTTCAGCACCTTACTCAGTAAAGCTGACTTTCATTCTCATTCCAGGCAAAGGGACCATGAGGGCTCACATGAGTTTTGTTCAAGATGAATGTTAGGATTCTTTTGTGAGAGGAAGGAGCAGAAATTGTGCACTGCAGTGTTCCTGAGCAACACTGAATAAAAACCACTGAACTTCTCAGCCTGGAGAAGAGAAGGCTGTGTGGAGACCTCCAGCAGCTGAAGGGGGCCTATAGGGATGCTGGGGAGGGGCTCTTCATTAGGGACTGCAGTGACAGGACAAGGGGGAACGGGTTCAAACTGAACCAGGGGAGGTTTAGATTGGATCGAAGGAAGAAATTCTTTGCTGTGAGGGTGCTGAGGCACTGGAATGGGTTGGCCAGGGAGGTTGGGAGTGCTCCATCCCTGGCAGTGTTCAAGGCCAGGTTGGACAGAGCCTTGGGTACCCTGGTTTAGTGTGAGGTGTCCCTGCCCATGGCAGGGGGTTTGGAACTGGATGAGCTTAAGGTCCTTTCCACTCTTCTATGGTTCTATTCTAAAATTCCTTGGATTATAAAAGTAGCTGTAATCTCATCCCAGGGAGGCTGTAGACGGTAAAAGGAAGCACTCTTTCCAGATGTCTCCTGCCTGATTCTGGGGCTGTTTCTTGCCTTTGATTTGTGCAGGCAAACATGTTTCAATGTTACTGTCATTTCTTACCTGAAAGCTAAGTGGTGAAAGCCACAAATGTGCAGAATGTGCTCAAGAACAGCTTGATTACTTGCCTTTTACTTTTCCAGGAGTTGTTTTGAGCTACTGCTTTCAGTTTCTGAAAGTGAATTGCCGCATGAGGTGTGGTTGGGATTCCATCAGTCCATTCAGGTAAGTGTTCTGAATTCCCTTTTTACAGCCTAATAAATAAAGCTGCTGTTGTGTTCCTCCTCTCCTCTCTTCCCACTGAACTCCACCTGTCCTGGGTGGCTCTTTTCCAGGCAGCAAGAACTTCTGAGCAGCAATAAACTAATTGCAACAACAGTATTGGCAGCCTTAGGCCCAGCTGCTGGTTTGTAACTACAGTCAATGGCAGTTGTAGCAAATCTTGGTCTTTCTGATGGTTTGTGTGGGGAAAAAGATTGAGTTAGATGAGTCTTGCTGTGTTTGTACTAATAGATGCTTCCAGGATGAGGGCCAGATCTGTTGCTGCTATGATTTTAACCGTGACTGTGATGTGTGGATGTGGTGCTTAGGGTCATGGTTTAGTGGTGGACTTGGCAGTGCTAAGTGTTAACCCCAGCTGGGCTAACAGTTGGACTTGATGATCTTAAAGGTCTTTTCCAATCTAAATGACTCTGTGATTTTATGAGTCCAGTTTTGTTGTCTCTAAGCAAGACCAGGGTAGCCTGTGTGAAATGAAAACAACATGTGAGGTTGTGTGGCAGGAATCCAAACAGACTTTGTACAATGGCAGCAGTGAAAGGATGTGAATGTAGATGGGCAGATGCTGTAAAATACAAGTGAAAGGATTGGGGCAACACTCAAACAACAACAAGGCTCTTGATACATGTAAACCCAATCTGGGGTTGGAACTCTGGAGGGGTACAGTGGGGATGGATGTAATCTGGCCAGTTGAGGAAGATAAACCGGTGCATTCAGAAGTGGCTTTACTGGGAGTAGAGATGTATTGTCATGGGAATTGAATATGGGTTATGGAACACAGTTCCCTTCAAACCTAACAGAGCATGAATGCTTCCTTTAGGCAAGTTTTGTGTATTGAGGGGAGCATAAAGTGAAAACTTTTGTGACCCTGTAGCAGCTGCTGATAGCACCCAAGTCTGAGGATAAAATGATGCACACAGACTTCCTATATGAACCTTAATGCCACTTGCAAAGCTCTGCCCTGTGGTTGTCTACTTCATAGATACAAATGTAGATCAGTTTGTTGTTTTTCACTGGCAGTTGTCCTGAGGCTGTAACGAGCATCTTTTGGCAGCATCAGACTGGAGTTAGGTCTGCAGTTCACCTGCCTGATCCTACTGGCATTTAGCTGCATGTGAGGTGGAGATTGTACTTTAAATGTTAAAAACAAAGGAAGGAGAAACAGCCCCACTCCTCCCTGAGGCTCTTTCTGCTAAATTTGGTTTCCTGATCCAGCTTGCACAGGAAGGAAATACTTAAGAGGAGGAGCAGCTGTGTGACTGTAAGGGTTGCTTAAGTGATGTTTTCAACTGCTTAGGTTCAGTCTGAAAACTTTGTGTGTTGTAGCTCGTGTGTTGGTCTCAGTGCTGTTAGTTAGGAGCAGTTTGAGCTCTGGGTAAGAACAGAGTCACTCACATCGTTAGGGTGCAGCTGTAACAACCCTTTGTGAGTGATGCTTCAGGCTCCAAGCCAAAACTCAAGCAACTGGGTATGATTTTAAGCATCATACTTTGCTCTCTTTGCATCTGCAATTAGCACTGGTATCAACAACTGATTTTGATGTGGTCTCACCAGTAGCTCTCTTGTTAGCTTTTATAATCAGTTTTAGAAGTAGCTTAGTCTTTGGTTATTGATTTTTCAGTTAGCAAGTCTGCCAGGAGCCGAGTTGGGCCACAACTACAGCAGTTAGCTACAAATAAAATCAACATTGGGGCTGTATTTACAGTTACAGTCTTGGTTACTGTGAAGGAAGTTGAAATGAAGGTATCAAAGCTGCTGGATTGTTGCATTCAGTTGTGAGGCTTTAACTGTAGTGTTCCTTAGGAGGTGGAATCCTGCAGTAGCCTTGTTTGGAGAGAACTCCTGACGTGTGCTTTTTCACTCTCTTCTGGTGTTGGTTTGGTTTTGTTCCTGCAGCTGGAGAAGAACTAGCATAGGACAGAAGCACCAGCTCCCACTGAGTGTGCTTTCAGTATGTCCAGTAAATGCGTTGAATATGCAGTGCTCTGAAGGTGTCTGTTGTGGAAGAGTCACGAGGGAGCTGGAGTTGGAAGGGAGCTCCAGTGTCTGATCGATCTCTTCATTCAGAGCAAGAATTATGCTGAATCAAGTTGCTTAGGGCCCTTTCTCACCAAGTTTTAAGTGTCTGTAAGGATGGAGATAGCACAAAGTTCACATAGTCCTTTCAAAGCGAGGGTATGTGAACAGTGATACGCTCCCCACGCACACTTCACAGACTTTCTCTTTATGTGACTTGTTAACTCTGGACAGGAAGAGTCCAGCTCCAACTGTCTCCTGGGGAGTAATGTGAAGATAAGACAGCTCTAAAATGTATAGTCCCTCTGTGGCCTCGGCTGGTCTTGTTCTGCTGTGGCAAATGAGTGGTAGAGGACAGCCACGAGCTCAGTGTTTTACTCCAGCGGAGCCTCAGGAATCCTGGAGAGGAATAAACCCTTTGCCAACCTCCTGGTTATGCTGTGCTTGAAAGTGTTCAGCACAGTTTGCATGAGGGCTCACTGCTGACCTACGCTTCAGTTACAGCCCCAAGAGGCTGCTTGTGCCACGCTGGAACGTGTAGCCAGGTTGTCACCGGGCTGTACCCACACCCGGGGTTGTGCCAGATGCAGCACTTGGTGTTTGAACTTCAGGACGTCCCTGTCAGTGATGTTGTGCAGCCTGGTCAGTGTCAGGTGCTCTCCATGTTCTGTACAAGCTGTGAGCTGGCAGAAGAGGTGTTTTGTCCCTTTATTCAGCCTACACATTAAGGTGGTAGGAGTTTCAGCCCAGTGTTGACCCCTGGAGGCAGCTGCCAGTTGGTCCTTGTACAATTGCTCAGCAGCCTGAGCCTGGTGCTTGAGCTGGTTTTCCCATCTGCATTATCGTGCACTTTCCCCAGATTTTAACAGTTTGGGTTTAAAGCTACTATGGGAGCCTGCTGAGAGCTATGCTCGGTCTGATGCTTCTAATGTCATCTGTAGCCTGTTAGCACAGAAAACAGTCGGGTTGCTTAAATACAACTTGCACTTGGCAAACCCTGGCTGGCCCTAAGTCACATTTCTGCTCTTCAGGTGCCTGGGTTGTGCTTCCCAGGAGAGTTTGCCCCAGGGCCTGTCTGAGCACAGGTTATGCTGCCTGGGCTTACAGTTCCTCAGGCTCTCCTGCCCTTGGCCTTGCAAATGGACTGGTGGTTTCTTCCAGTCACTTGGAACCTTCTCCCAGTGGCTGTGACCTTTCAGAGCTATTATGGGTCTGGGGGTGACAGCTNCAGTTCCTCAGGCTCTCCTGCCCTTGGCCTTGCAAATGGACTGGTGGTTTCTTCCAGTCACTTGGAACCTTCTCCCAGTGGCTGTGACCTTTCAGAGCTGTGACCTTTCAGGTCTGGGGGTGACAGCCGTGATCTCCATCAACACCCTTGGCCTCTGCCTGGTAACATCTCAGCATCTCATCTCTTGTGCTGCTTTGTGCCCCTTCTTTTCTCCAGCTCTGACACTAGTCATAGGGTCCAGGAAGGGCAAAGTGCAGGCCTTAACAGTAAAACTTGAGGCAGAGTTTCTTAGTACTGTGGCCTCTGTTATTTGGGGCCCTGTCTTACTGAGCTGCTCTCTCTTGAGCTTGCTTTTGCTTTCAGTCATACTTTCCTCAGCAAAGTGAAGAAAACCAATTGGATGCTCCTGTCCTTCAGTTTGGCCCCCAAGCACCAAGCCTTGGGAGACACGAAGTCTGATGAGCCCTGAAGGTGGCAGGCAGTCAGATAGGATTGTAACAATGACAACTGATAACTTGTTTTGTTCCCTTCCTCCTTTCCCATCTTGCCTGGGACATTAAAGACTGGTTATCAAGTCTGGTCAAAGATCATTGTTGCTTTAATGTTATGACTAGCATAGGAAGATTAGCCCAGCAATGGAGAGCAGTAATACCAGCTTCTGGAATCAAGAATACATTTTGTGCTACCTTATCAGCCTACACAGGAACATACAAAGTGTGCGTTACTTTTGCTTGACTTCCCTGTGCTGCCTGTGACAAGATATCCTACAGGTATGCAGGATACAGACGTGTATCCTGTGTAGCAGAACACCACCCAGTGTTGTTGCTTATCCCCTAGAATGCCACAATTCACTGTGTGCTAGATGAGCAGTCAGGAAGGTGGTTGCTGTAGTGGGCTTTGTAGGGCTATGTGCATCCTCCTCTGGTTCCCTTTTGATTGTTGGAATCTTCTCTTAGTCTCTACTGGGAATGATTCTCTTCTAAACTCGCCTGTGCTCTTGGTTTAGTGCAGGAATTGACCCAAAGTCATCTGGATGCACAGACTCCCTGAAGAGCCTCATATGCTTAGTTTCATGTTGTAGAGATGGGTGGACAATCCAAGGGATGAATGGGTCTGTGTAAACTTGCCACTGGACACTTGACTGGGAAGGGACTCTTCGTTAGGGACTGAAGTGATAGGTTAAAGGGTAACGGGTTCAAACTGAAACAGGGGAGGTTTAGATTGGATCTAAGGAAGAAATTCTTTGCTGTGAGGGTGCTGAGGCACTGGAATGGGTTGGCCAGGGAGGCTGTGAGTGCTCCATCCCTGGCAGTGTTCAAGGCCAGGTTGGATGAAGCCTTGTGTGGCCTGGTTTAGTGTGAGGTGTCCCTGCTTGTGGCAGGGGGGTTGGAACTGGATGATCTCAAGGTCCTTTCCAACCCGAACTATTCTATGATTCTATGTCTGACAGTATGGTTTGAGTCACTGGAGAGGAGTTTGTTAAGAAACTTGTGAGACTCTGGCTTACAGCAACTGTGGAGCAAGTAAACAAACTCATTCACTGTAGGAATGTGATTTCCCCTTGGTAAATATTTTGCTGGGGATAAAGCTTCAATCCTTAGTGGGCAGATGCTTTGCCCAAGGGCTAAATCCAAGGTGTTTTTCTCCAGAGATCTATGCAGTGCAGCTTGCTTCAGTATTAGAAAGGAAATGGGTATATCAAAACCTTGACATTGGTCTGAAATTAGCAATTGATATTGACCATGAATATCAAATTTATTAAAGGACATTTAATTGTTAAACAAAAAGATGCCTTTTACTGTGAATGGTTCATTGGAAAGCCTTGGGTATTTTCATAGCAGATTCACTTGGGTCCTGAAGGTAACTCAGGAACTTGATTGTGTGTTGCAATGGGGAATGCAGTTTATTGCTGTCTTTTGACAGCCCTTGCTGCAGGACTCTGGTTACTCTGTTATTCCCTGTGGTTATGGCATTGGCCCCATTTAATTCTGATCATTTAGAACATGGAATTGCAGCTGGCCTATAGAGAGGATACAACAGAGGCTATTGAAAGCCAGCCTGAGGTTAATAACAGTGTTAGAAGTACTGCCCACTGAACCCCCAGCTCAGTGGAACCAGGGGGCATGTCACCTATCAAACCAGCTCTTAAATGCGAGATGTGTTGTGGCTGCTGTGAGAAACAGTTTTACTGACTCTGTGGTTAAACTGCCTTCAGTGAGCTTCAGTTTTCAGTGCAGGTCACCCTGGAGGGGTTTTCCTGATGGACACATCAAGTGCTGGAATCTCTCTGCAGTTGCCCTTTTCTCCTGTGTTAGCCTCTAAACTTCTCTCCATGTGAAATGTCTCATCCTTCACTCCTCAGATCTCCAGAACTGAAAGTGTTAGGGCCCTAATCTCTTGTAGGTGTTGAGCTGTGGGCACAGGGTTGGTGGATGAGCTTCAGCTGGAGGCCTGTGGAGGGTCTCTGCATCAGCCTTCACAGCGTCAAAACTTGCAGCACTGGGAATCTCTGGATGCTGGAGTGAGCACTGGGCATGGTTTATTTTGTGAGGAGAGCTGTGTTCAGTTCGAGGATGTTTTCATCTTAATAAAGGAAATCATTCAGGATGGAGTTTGGGCTGGGTTGGGAGTGTTGCGCATTGCAGAATTACAGCTGCAGAGCGGGCTTTGGAACTGAAGCCATTCCAGTACTGCCCGGACTTTGGGAAGTCTTGGGGAGATGTAAATGGTGTAAAATGTAAAATTGCATCGGTTCAATTCTTAGCAGAGGCTTTTAATGACTTTGTTGTTGTCTCATTTTGTAGGATTCACATGATGCTTTGCTGGAATTTGGGAATAACAACCTCCAAATACTGGTGGATATCACAAGGGAGGGAATATGGAAGCATCCAGTTCTTCTCAAAATTCTATCCCAGCAACCAGTAGAAGCTGAGGAAGGTAAGAAGGTGATTCCAGAGATGCTCTGTGGGTATTAAGGAATTACTTGGTGCAGTTTTGGTGTGGAGCCAGTGGTTTGAAGTCAGAAGAGAGTTGTGTTTTCAATCACATTGTGCAGTGGTATTCATGTGTTGCTATGAAAGGTAGTTCTGATGAAGCTGTCTCCCTGTGGCTCTGAATAATGCAGCCTTGCTAAATCAGCTGAGTTTGGGCTCTCCTAGCCAGCAGTTTGGATGTTTTGAAGCTTCATTTTTTAAAAGAAATCTTTCTTTCCATCCTAAAAATAGGGGAAGTTTGCTCCCTGAGGTGGTTTGTTCTTGAGAGCTTTGCTTTTAAATGTGTTCCTGAATGCTTCACAGGGAGGACCTGTGCCTCCCCACACCTTTCAGAGGTATGACAAATGCATGTGGAGGTTTTACTGAGCTCTGGGCTTGGGAGCTCAGTGTGTTTAGACTGTGGAAGTAAGATCTTGAATCAGAAAATGTTGAGAGGTGAGGAGGGAAAGGAGCTTTTAGCATCGCTTCATGGCGTTTTTGAATGCGTTCTCTTAAACTCTTCCTTGACACACTGAATTGTTTTCATATCTGTTAGTGGTACCATTAACTACTTGCAGGTATTTCAGGCCCTCCCTTAACAGTACATAAACCACATGTACAGACATGACCATGAGTAATATGCTTCACCTGGATAGATGTGTTGAGTGAGCAAGCCTCCTTTGAGTTCTTCCTTAATGGGGATCTGTGGGCCACCCTGTTGGGATAGCATTCTCTTGCATCAAACAGGATGGAGATGGAAGCACTGTTTTCCTTGATAAATATGAAGCACAGTGGCATGTACAGATGTAAGTTTTAAGAGAGGAGGCTTGTTTCCTAGCAACTGGAGAGCTTATTCCCAGCTTTTTCTGCCTTCTCTGTTGAGGTTACTTCCATGTGAAGTGTCAGCTGTGTCAAGAGTTTACTGCCCAGAGGTTTTAATCTCAAAAATGAGATCTAGCACCACAGGCTTGAATCTTAAGTCTATATTTAGAAAATAAACCTATATAGAAAATAAAATCTAATGGCCCATTAAGCAAACTTCTGCAGAATGCCATTGAGTCTCACTATGACCACGTAGCCCCTGAAATGGGTTGTCTGTTAGGTGCACTTTGAAAACCTTCTGCTAACTGGTGTCGTGTCTGTCAGAAGATGATGTTCTTTCATTTGGACAAGAATTTAAGTGCAGAAAGCATGAGATTGTTCTTGCCTTGTATTGTGTACAGTCCTCTCAGGAATTCTATACTACTGATGTCTTAGCTACCCATCTCACCCAGTAAGATACTCCATGTTCTTATGCAGTGGTTCTTCCACTAAGTTGTTCTCCTAAAGCAAACCTTCCTTTTTGACTAACCCAGAGTAAATGGCAGGCTTTGCAGGTAGCTGGTTGACTACAGCTGCTGCAGGCCACCGGTTCTAATGTGCTTTGTCAGAACCTCTCAGCCATTTCCATACTTCTTTCTACAGGTCATCAGACAGTTTGTGTCTTGTCAATATGTATTGTTGCATGCAGTGTAAGAATGTATTGACTCTTTAATTCTCCAGGTGCTTTTGAAGTATTTATAACTCTGGAGATGAGCATCAAGCCTTTCTATAGAGGTTTATGTTAAGCTTGAAATGGCATCATAGCTCTCTTGGGGCGTATTGTTTTGTCAGCTAAGGCAAAGTACATGTTCTGTGGGAAAGCTTTTGATGTTGTCTCACACTATCCCTGTGGATAAAATGTCCAGTATATGGATAGACAAGGCCATTATACTTTGGGTGAGCAATTGGTTGATGAGTTGGGCTCAAGGAGTTACAGTAAAGAATGGATAGGGAGTGCTGATCTCTTCTCTGTGGTAGGACATGAGGAAATGAAATGAGGCTGTGTCAGGACACTAGGAAAGGCCCTTCACTGAGGGGGTGGTCAGTCCTTGCAACAGGCTCCCCATGGAAGTAGTCATGGCAATAAGCCTGTCGGAGATCAAGGAGTGTCTGGGCAATGCTGTCAATAAATGGTGTAGTTTTAGGTAGCCCTGTGAGGAGCAGGGAGTTGGGTTCAGTGATCCTTATGGGTCCCGTCCACCTTGAGATACTCTGCGGTTCTGCAGGTGCCTGGGAGGATCAAACTAAATCCATGAGGTTTTAATCAGATTAAATGGATTTTGCCAGCTAGTTATGAAAATAACCACTGGTTGCATTGTTCCTGTTTAATTCGTTCAAGTCCTGTAATGACTCGGGGGTATTTGGTTGATCGAGAGCAATAACCAGGTCTTAAAGCCAATTCTTCCAAAGTACCACAGTGCTAACAGTGTCACCCTCAGCTTCATTTTGTCTATTTTGGCATTATGTGGGGTTTAATAATTTGGGTGGGAAAATCTCCAGTGGAAAAGCATGGAATACTGTGGTTGAGACAGTTCTGGTGCTTTGGAACATGAAGATATTGAATCTCAGCTAAACTGTTGGTATCTCATTCCAAACCCTGTGTGGTCTGAGTGCCGCCTTAGCCGCTGCTGTGGCATACTATTTACTGTGCTAATGGATGCTGTCCTTTGGAGAGGTGTCTGTTTCCTATAGCCCAATGGGTGTGAATTTGTTCAGGAGAAAAGGTGCCATTGATTGCAGTCACTTTTGATCACACCTCAAATAACCCAAGCAAACTGACCAGGCTGAGAGGAGTCTGTAACAAAGTGAAATGTGATTTCAGTGAGATGTGAGCTGTACATTGGTGTATTCTCAAAGGCTTTTTTCTTTTCCTAGCCAATAAATTGATTACACAAGAAGGGCCTTCCTTTCTGCAGATGCGAATAAAACATCTGATGAAGTCAAACTGCATCCCACAAGCTAGATGCTTGTCAAAACTGTGTGCAGAGTCCTCAGAAATTGCAAATGTCTCATCTTTTCGCCAAGCCTACATCACATGCGTGTGTTCTATGCTGCCTAATGAAGACTGCATTAAGGAGGTTGGTAATCCACAGTCCCTTTTTCATGTATATTTATCAAGCTTTTTATCATTTCTTTCTGTAATACTAAGAATTGAAGCTGAAGAGTGAAACTGTTGCAGCAATGTTCCAAAACCAAAATGATCTCGCAGGCTGCAGTAGAGAAGAACATTTGTATTAACTGCTGGTGTCTTTCATGCTTGCATTCATAGAATCATAGAATGGTTTGGGTTGGAAAGGATCTTAAGATCATCCAGTTCCAGCCCCACTGCCATGGGCAGGGACACCTTCAACCAGACCATGTCACCTGGGGCTCTGTCCAACCCAGCCTTGAACACTGCCAGGGATGGAGCATTCACAACTTCCTTGGGCAACCCATTCCAGTGCCTCAGCACCCTTACAGTAAAGAACTTCCTTATATCCAACCTGAACTTCCCCTGTTTCAGTTTGAACCCGTTCCCCCTTGTCCTGTCACTGCAGTCCCCAATGAAGAGCCCCTCCCCAGCATCCCTATAGGCCCCCTTCAGACACTGGAAGCTGCTCTGAGGTCTCCACGCAGCTTCTCTTCCCCAGGCTGAACAGCCCCAACTTTCCCAGCCTGGCTCCATACAGGAGCTGCTCCAGCCCCTGCTCATCCTCGTGGCCTCCTCTGGCCTTGTTCCCACAGCTCCATGTCCTTTTGATGTTGAGGACCCCAGAACTGCCCCCAATGCTCCAGGTGAGGTATCCCGAGAGCAGAGCAGAGGGGCAGGATCAGCTCCTTGGCCCTGCTGGGCACGCTCCTTTGAATGCAGCCCAGGACATGGTTGCTGTGAGCACACACTGCAGCCGGCTTGTGTTAGATGTGTTTGAAAACTTAAAGCTTTGGTTCCCTTTGTAAGCAAAATCTAATTGGGAAGCTGACTTCTCTTGATGCAAATCCTGGTACTGCATCAGTTGCTTATCTCCCCATCAATCTGACCTAGGAAAGAAAAGGTTTTGGTGGAGTTGGTTTTTTTTAATAAAGAAAGAAGACCCGATACAAACAAGCACCAAGCCCCTCCTGTAAGCTCCAGCATCCTGTTCCCTCCTGTGCAGTGCTGAACACCTTTGACATTCATTCATGTGGCCGTTGGTATGGGCTTGGGTTTCCATTTTCCTCCTCCTGTTGGAGGTGGCACATAAATGTACAGATACTTAAAGTGCTTATTATCTCTGACATGAAAGGAGCAGTGATATCTGTCCCCTTGGGTAGCAAAGCATTGTCACTTAGATCAGTTCTTGAGGTTTCTCTCTTGAATTGCTTATAGTAGCAATAACTGGTTAAAGTGGATGTCGCTTGAGTACCTGCTAGTCTGTGAAGTGGAATAGATCGGGTGGAAAACATGTATTAAAAATAGTGTTGTCTTAATAGTAAAAGCACTTCATAAGCACCTACCTTTAAGTAGGCTTTCCAGAACTTCCATGGGATTTGTGTCTCCTCTAAACACTTCTGGTTTTAACATCATGCTTTGGAGTGTGATTGTTCAGAAGCAGCACTGAAGAACAAAGTGGACAAGAGCCGGGGGTTGTTCTTTTTCTTCACATCTCTTGACCTGTTTGGACCTGGCTTTTGATTTTCAAAGGAAAACAGGGATGTCTGCATGTGTGGAAAATGAATGGGAAGTTTTAGGTAGACTGTTGTCTGCATGGAAGTGTTTTGCTAAGCTAACCAAAATGGAAGATGGTCCCAAAGGAAACTGGGAAGGGATCAGAACTAATGTAGATGAGCTCATGCCATGCTCTAGCTGAAAGGTGTGGTGTGAGCTCTGGGTATTAAAGGAGATGTAGTGTTTGTTTCCACATTTGTGAGACCATTTCCTTTGACGTGGTAACCACGCATCTGTGTTGGGAACATGCTGAGAATAAAGTACCTTTTCTTTTGTTTTCTTGAAGATTGCAAAAGTGGATTGCAAGGAAGTCCTGGACATCATCTGCAATCTGGAGGCTGAAGGACAAGAAAACACTGCTTTTGTTCTCTGTACAACATACCTTACTCATCAGCTTCAAACAGCAAACGTGTATTGCTCTTGGTAAGTACTAAGTACTAATGCCACACCTAACTGTTCCTCTGTGTCCTCAGTGCAAGAGAATTGAGCTAATACATTAGAAAGCTATGTAGAGAAAGTGGATCTGTCTTTAACTTTAGAAGCACATCAGACTGAAGTAGTTTCTAGGTAACTTGTGACAAAATAAATAGGGACTCATCTTGCTACAGCAGTAGAGCAGTTAGACAAAAATGTTTAAAAAGGAAACTGTTGGCATTGACAGTAATGCTTCAACAGTGTAGCAGCTCTAAGTAGTGCTGTCTGGGTTGATCATAAACCCCTAAGCTTTGTGGTTCCACAACGTATCTTGTTATTCAGTTCTTCCCTCTTAAATACTTAGACCCATGAGAGCTTTTTGCCTTTTTTTCATGTTGTCAGCAGTGATAGAAGTAGTAGGAATATAGTAGTAGGAAGTAGCAGAAGCAGCCCCCCAGCATCTACTGTTAAGATCTCTTTGTGACAACCGTGGCTGGATTTTTGCTTGCAGGATGAAGTCTGAACTAAAACTAGGTAGAATTTGAATAAAACTTTTAGGTCCTGTAGCTGTATAACCTACAGTTTCTTCTGACTAATGAGTCGGGAGCTATCAGAGCTGTAGATCTGCCTATGTGAGGCATCTCAGTCTGGACCATGATGGGGCCTGCCTGAGGTTGACTCTATGCAAACCGTGGTGCAGCTGTAACACGAGTAGGTATTTCCACAGCTTTAAACTTGGCTAGCTTAAGTGACAAGCAGTGAAGGCTAAAAGATGTCAATGTTGTCAGAGTCTAGTGACACAAGTATGTTCCTCCTTACAGATGTTAGTAGGGTTTTGTCACTTGTGCTGAAGTCATGTTGTTATGTCTATGCTGTTGTTAGTGGTCCGAGGTAGTGGGTGGCCTCAGGGAGTCAGGCAGTTCAGTCCATAAAGGAATGTGATCCTTATACTTAATGCCACTTGTGTTAATACTGAACTGTAACCAAGCACAACTTCAATAAACTTCTCTCCAGACTGATCTGCTCCTGTAGGTTTGATTTTACTTTGAAGTCTAAGTAGATCCTTTGTGAGGGTGCTGAGGCGCTGGCCCAGGGTGCCCAGAGAAGCTGTGGCTGCCCCATCCCTGGCAGTGCTCAAGGCCAGGTTGGACACAGGGGCTTGGAGCAAGCTGCTCCAGTGGAAGG